>JANTPM010000009.1:21500476-21514922 GCA_025434745.1 Erythroxylum divaricatum
TTTTAGCAAATTCCTTCAAATTTGATGATTAGAAAATGTCCTAAGCTAATCATGATTTAATGTTATTTGAGACTTTGTTATATTTTATGATTTTGAGGATTTAATTAACATGTTAATGTGATTAATTAGCATGTTAATTTGAGCAAGACCATATGACATGGATTAAATTGAATTAAAGTGTTAAAAATGCATGAGGGGCAAAATTGGAAGTACACTTAAGGCTTTAAGTTATAAGGCTTATAAGGAAGGGCAAATGGGTCATTTAGCATTCATTAATGACATGTCATGTGGGCTGTCGTTTAAGAGGGAAGTAAGGCACGAAATTGGGAAGGAAGAAAGAAAAGAAAAGAAAGAAGAAAGAAGAGAGAGGAAGGAGACTTCGGTGGAGAAGAAGAAAGAAGAAAGAAAAAGGTTAGGGTGTTATTTTTCTTAGATTTTGAGAGGGATTTCGAACTTGATTCAAGAGAGAAAAAGGTGGAGGATGATGAGAGCTCCAATATGAGTCAAGAAATTTTGAAATTGGAGAAGATTTAAGGTAAGAGAAGATTTTGATCTTTGAATTTTTAAAGGAATTTTGGTTTAGATAGCTTAAGAATGTTATGGGTTTGTGTTTTCTAAAGTTAATTTTGGTGATTATAACTTATGTGATGTTTAATTTTGGATGAATATGAATTAGGGATTTTGTCATGAATTAAGGAATTTAAGAGAAGCAATGGAGAAATTGAGGCTTTGAACAAATTCCAACCATGAAAATGAGGTGGGTACCATGTTTATAATTTGAATTATGAGCTAATTATGTGTTTTTGAAAAATCAAGAAAACGAAATATTTTTTTAAAATATTGTTTTCGAATGACTAAATTCACTGTTTTGGAATGATTTTAAGAAATTATTATTCATTATGTTTGAATTATTTAAGAAATTGCTACAAAGGTTAAATTTAGTGTTTTGAATGATTTGATAAAATTGATACGATTTTGGCATTCATTTTGTTTGAATGTTTTGATAATCGCTATAAGTGTTGCATTCTTTGGTTATAAATGATTGGAAAATTGCTATGTGATTTTGATTTTTTATGTGAATTTTGAAATTACAGAATTGAGAATGAAAAATTTGTTTGATATATGGCATGATTATGAGAACTGAGTTTTCGAAATGTGCCTTCGGGCAATCCAATTTTCAAGTGTGAAATGTGTTATGTGGGTTTGGTTAGGTCCCATAAGAGGGTCAAGTGAACTTTTCTAGGCTTCACTCTCCTGCCTGCTAGCGGCATTGGAGCTCCGTTAAGGACTCCCATAAGTTCACGACTACACCGGACCGATATGCAGAAAGGTGTAGTACATTCTATTCACGGCTGCATAGGACCGCTATGCGAGAATGTGCAGTATGTTCTGTTTCTGGATCATTCTAACGTGTTTATGTGTTTTTGTTTTTGTTCATATTTTTGGTGCATTCATGTTTTGAATTGTTCATGAATTGTGAAAATTTTGAGATTATGGAGAAATAAACATTTGAGTTTTTTTCAACTGTGAAATTGTTTTGAAATTGATTATGAATGAATTGAGAAAATTTTGATAAATAAGCATTTGATGAATTTCTACTGTGAAATTGTTATAAAATGGTAAAAGTTTCGAAAAAATGATTTTTGCTTATCTTTCGATTTATAAACATGTTATCCACGTGTAGTAAAGCTCACCTCTTTTCATCCCCATCTCCAAGTAATCGAGCAGGAGATCGAATGAAAAAAATTCAAGGCATTTGTTCGATTTTGCATATCTTGTATCTTGTGTAATTTGGATTTTAGTATTGGTATTGTATATGGCTTGGAAAGCTATTAATGTTTTATAAGCATTTATTTCATGATGTGTATGAATTATGAATTTGTGTATTGAATTGAGATATGAATGTGTTTGGATTCCGGACAGGAGGTCCGATGATTTTGATGATTGAGAATTATTTGAAGTGCTATGTATATGATGATGATTGATTGTGTTTGTTTGCACTGGAATTCCGGACAGGAGGTCCGATGATAGTAATGATTGTGTTTATGGTTTTGGAATATAGAAGTGCTTATTGTATATGGTTTGATTGTGTATAAATCATGTGTGTGTGATGTTTAAGGAAAAAGAAAATAAGATATATGTTTTGTTTAAAAAATGAGGAATGATTAATTTGAAGAATCATATGAATTGAGATTTTGTTTGAGGATGAATTTCCAAATGGGAAATTGAATTGCTTTGTATGAGATTGAATAAATAATGAAAAGAAAAAAATCTATACCGATTTCGGATTGGTCTAGTCTTGAGTTTCCAAAGCTAGTTTTTTAAGGTATGCTTTTTTGATGTCAGATTTTGACTTCAGTTTGTTTGAACCGTTTTGCTATCTTTGATTCCGAGTCATTCGATTTCTTTGGCTCCTTAAGCATTCGTTTCACTTTCGATCCAGTTTTTCGTTTCCGTCGATTTGTTTTTCGTTTGCGTTTGTCCCACTGTAGTTTAGGATTCTTCCTTTTTGTTTGGCTTTCTGTTTCCGTTTAGGATTCCGTTTTTCGGTTGGGCTCCGGTTTCAAAATCGGGTCCCAACATCTTATTTGTGTAAGTTAACTTATTTCCTCCACTTTCCGTTAACCTTCTTGACCATGAATATATTGGCTAACTATTTAGGGTTGTGGGCATCTTTGATAAAGTACAATTTTAGTAGTTTGGCTACCTACTCTTCTATGGCATATTAATTCTCAATTGTAAAATTTCTCTTATTCTATCTTATTAGCTTGAAACGGGGTTTATAATTTAGCTTATGGGCGACTATCTCCCTCTTAACCTTATGCATGTCTAATGGACATCGTAAAAAAAGTCCAATTGTTGGAGCAAGAACTTTTTTAGGTCTTTATTAACAGTATTCTCTATATTGGCTCTAATTTTAAAGGTATCATAGTCTTCATGCTTTCTTATTATGAGCTGACATCTAACTCTTCCCCACTAATGGTGAAAACATTGTTTCTTTTTTAAGCATTGTAGACTAATATTATTTATCATTCTTTGGTCTCTCTGTACCTTTGCCATCTTAATCGAGGTTAAGAACTTTATGATAAATTAGTAAGGTGATAAGATTACACGTACTGTATATAAAATATATTTTTAATGACATTACACACAGATGACCTCCTTACTACAAAGAACTTTATTATATATAACCTATCTTCCCCTTGTTACTAACATCATGTATGCGAAGTTTTAAGGTCTATATCTATTATTGGAGAAGCGTTATATGAACCTCACAATTATTTATTAGAAAGTAGCCACCTAGGCAAGGAGTAGGATCTGACACCAGGATCAGGATGGAAGCAAAGGCTTTGCATTTTTGGATATTAGATACACCATAAAGGTTCAGAAGTTATCTATAACGATGCATATGATCGATAGGGGCATATATGCCATCAGAGGTACCCATGATTATAATCTTAAATCCAATCCTGATTCTCTCAAATAAGGTCTCATTTATTTTCTAGATTCTCTTAAATAAGGCATTCAAAGATTTATATTCAATTGATAGGGTTACAAAGTAAATATGACATTATTGCTGATGGTGGTTATAGGATGTCAACTTAGGGTGTAAGTTAAGGGTGTGGATGAGGCTCCCGTGATGATGGTTATGGGATATGCACTATAGATAAAAGTTTATATGATGTGAATGGTTCAAAATGGTAGAGGTTGCAGGATGTGAGCATAAAGAATAAGGTTGTGGGGAATAAATGAGGTCCCCCTAATAACGGTTGTAGGATATGGGGTTGGTTCCTTTCATTAGTATGCTACTTTTACAACATTTGTCTCACTTATTTTTTACAACGTCATAATTTTGGTCCCTAGGTTACTCATGGATGCAATGGGCTTAAAGTGTATTAGTTATTCTAGTGGCATTAGGATAAGGATTGTTTCTATTTGTTTCCATTGTTCCTATTTAGGATGGTGATAACTCATCTATTATCTAGATTCTCTCAAATAAGGTCTCATCTATTTTCTAGATTCTTTTAAATAAGGTATTCAAAGATTTCACTAAATACCCGTAGGCAATTCCAAATGATGTAGATTGAATTCCTAGTAAGATTTTTAGTCTAATCTCAACTTATCATACCTTTAAAGATAAATAACAATAAGTTAAGGGTGTTCTTTCCATAAATACTATGACGCTTAATTAGTAAGTTAAAGAATGCCACTTATATAAATAAATCACAAAGTTTACTTAGTTGAAGTAGTTATGAAAACTTACTTTGATATATATCCCTTTTATCGGCAATCCATCTAAGTGTAGTTAAACTAACCATCCTCAGTAGAGTTAGATCTAACTTCTACTATGTAGCTGAGTTTGTCTTTGATTAGGACTCTAACACCTAGCATGACTGAATTTTACTTTAATTAAACTTATCTTTCTTGAATAATTGGACTCTTAAGTGAGTCTAATGTAGTGGATTGGTAGGTCTATTAAGATAATCCAAGCCTAATTCATGCACATATTAAGTGTATGTCACTTATAAAATATCTTATCCAATATATCATACCACTAGTGCATTATTGTTTTTTCATTACAAACCATATAATTGTGGGTTAATGTCCTTAAATAGTTAGTTTTTTCACCTTCAAATATGATACGATTTTACTTAACTATATTGCCCTCTTATTGGAACAAAATCTCCTTTTGATGTGGATACAACATCCTACGAGTGAAAAAGTAAACCTTATCAATCAATGATTCATTAAATAACTAGTCATTTAAGGTAATAAATCATATCTATTTCGTATACATGTAGAAGAAAAATAAACTATATATGATTATGAAAACATAATATTCAATAAAGTATCCGTACTATCATAATAATAGACATTTTAAGCAATAAAATACTAAAAACTAATAGATTTTAATTCCAATGTATCCTTAGCATTTGATTTTTAACTTATTTCATGTGTTCTAATAAGTTGCAATTCAAACTAATATCATTATATATGGTTCCAATCATAAACCCTACTTAAGATACAACTTAGGCAACACGATACAACATTGAAAAAAATATTCGATAAGTCACATAAGAAGGGTAAAAGACCTAAAATAATATAGTAGTTGATTGGTCTTAATCACAATTAAAAAATACATACATGGGTCTAATAAACTGGGATTTCCTTCCTAAGTGTGATTATCTTTTGTAACATAATTTATAATCAATTATTTGAATGATAATTAGAAAATTAAACACAATGATCATTAATAAAAGGGTAGAAAATAGTTAAGGATGGAAAAATGGCCTAAGTTGGTCCTATCCATCTGGTTCTTATCCAAAGTCAATAAGTTTGATATGAGTTGATTGGGTGTTGAATCGAGCTTGGGCTTCTTACCAAATATGTATCTTGAAAATAACATTATTATATTAAACTAAAAAAATAGTGTCATTTTATTAATGGATGGATTAAAACTAAAAATCCTAAATTTAAAAGTACTTGCTCACTGTTGTCACTATCTTCCTTTAACTATCTTGTGTTGACATCTTCCATCTCTTTTCCACTCACTTGGTTTTTGATCATTGCTCTCATTCTCACTAGCTTTCTTTAGTATTTCTCTTCTTGACAACCTTTAAGTTATCATCTTTTTTAAGTAACTAAAAGATCTAATACAGATATATGCCATATCACTGAGTATTATTAGAGTATTTGTGGAAGTTTTATATTGCTTATTACCTCTACTTTTTATAATTTAATTATGAGTTTATATATTTCTTTGACTATATTATCGCATGTTTTTGATATTCCATATAGGAATTCTATTGTGCACATGTGAACCTTATTTTTTACAAAATCAATTAGTGAAATTACTTGCAAGTTCTTTGTCTGTTTTTATAATTTTTAAATGGGTAGTGGAGATTATATCATCTCATTAAAAAAATTATTATTAAGTAGTAAAGTAATTGGATTATTAATTTAGTTAGGCTCTGATCTTTTATCTTCTTTTATAGGTACAGATCCACCATTAAAGTGTAAAAACAAAAGAGTTAGCTCATAAATACTTCAGAAGTAAAAATTAATGTCTTCTATTTGTCAATTTATAGAATTTACACTATCAAAAGTTTATCAATTGAAAGTTAACATTGTTTACAATTGAATTTGATTGTGAAAGAAATAGACTTACACGCTCTACTTCTAGTTCTAGTTTTATAAAAAATGACAATAATAACAGTGTATTGAAAAGTATAAGTTTTAATGATAAATAATGCTTTTTTGTGCCTTCAAAGTTACAGAATTTCTCCTTTTGGCATCTCTCTTTGTTTGATACGGAGAATAAATAAACGAATCCTAAATTAGATTCTCATCTTCAATCTTCTTATTTGGAGTATATGGGTAATTATATCTATATTATGAAATATCCTTTGTATTGGTGGAAAGTCTTTCTTTCTTAATGTTAAAAGTGTTTATCTTAATTTAAACTATGCTTTAGGTGGTTGGAGCCATATCTAAACTATTGATAATGATTATGATTAGGAAGCTCTCTTTCTTAATGAAACTATCCATGTAAAGCCTATTACTGAGTGTTGTGTTTAGTTGTTTATGGATTCATTCATTTGAGTTATTTATTCATAATGTCAATAATTTGTTGCTCCTAAATATCTTTAGTTGTCTAAATTGTTCATTTTTAAGTTTGACAAATATAAATTTTGGGTTTGGTGTAACTTGAACGCTTTAGGTTGTCTGGTTTTGTACAAACTCAATCAAACATTAAGTCGCCCAAATTCTAATTAAACTTGAACTCGGGTCAAATAACTCATACTTAATCAAGTTTTAGATTGAATTTTTTTTTAATGATTTTTGCTTATTCTGTTATCGATCTTTATCACTTATTTGATAAAGTAAATACACACAAGAGGGGGGTGAATTGTGTGCAAAAAAATTTGCAAGGTACTTAAAAATTAATAATATGCTTCCAAACAAAATAAATGTATAAATAGAAAGGTCATATTAACTTTCAGAAAGATCCTATTAACGTTGAAAACAAAAGGATCTTGTTAATTGACAGGAGCTTGTTAGTTCTAAAAAAGAAAGGAACCTATTAATCAATAGGAGCCTATTAACACTTAAAACGAAAGGAGCTTGTTAATCAGTAGGAGCCTATTAACGCTCAAAATGAAAGGAATCTCTTGCGATATAAAAACATAAGGAGCCTATTGTAAAACCGAAAGAGCCTCTTGCAAGTTGTAAAACACAAAATACTATAATGTGGAAATTTAAAAGTTAAGAAAGAAAGAGTGTGACTCAATAGATTTATACTGGTTCAGCTTATAACGAAGTCTACGTTTAGTCCTTAAGCACTCAACTTGAGTATTTCACTATATCTAAGTAGTAAATTTTCACAAACCTCTCTAACCTCACAAGTACACATTTTTAAGGTTCTTCAACTTCCACACTTGTAATGTTTAACAAATCTTTGCAAGCTCTCAATAAGAAAAGTATAAACGATTTAACATTCTCTCTCAAAGAGTGATTTCACTTTCTAGGGCACAAAAAGTTTGATATAAATTTCAAGAATAATGATGCTACTAAGGTATTTCACAAATTTATATGTATTGCAAATACATTGGCTCTACCTTAAGTAAACATTTTCTTCAACTAGCCATTGCTTAATCTTTGATATCATCCCTGCTTAAATCTTTGAAATTTAGACATTAAGATAAATGTTTTTTCAAAACTTCTGGAGGTAATTATTCGAATTAGTAAGATCCTTCTAGATGTCAAGAAATCATTTCTAATTTGGTAAGTTCATAAAGAAGGTTCCTACAAGAAAGGAAGCAATTATCCTATGATTTTATTTCCTTTTAAGAACTATATCGTTGTCTATACAAGGAAATAAATCTAATTTAAATTTTGAAATATTATAAAGTTATCATCAAAATTGTTAAACATAAAGCTTGAGCTAATAGGCTCCCCTTTTTTGATGACGAGAAACAATATTATATATATTTTCAAAATTCAAATAATAAGAAAAGATTTCGAAAGATACTTGTAAACATTAAATTTTCTTACTCACAATCATAATTAAAAGGAGCCTAACTTTTAAAGTAAGGAGCCTATCATTTGTATAATACAGAATAAACTTCACAAGTTCAATGAAAATTTCGACAGTAGTTATCAGAACATAACACAAATATCATCAAAAAATAAATATATCACCAAGGCAATACTGAAAATATATCACAGATGCAAAATATATAATTAACTATTCTACCCCTTTTTCATTATAAAAAAAATAGGAGGGAATGACATTAAGTCGTAAGAAATATTATGAGTATGTATGAAAAATCCAAGTAAAAATAGTAATAAAGTCAGTTAAGAGAATCAAGAATTTTTCTAAGAAGAACTAGCATGTTTAGGATTTGGTTCTGTAGGCTATTAATTTGGTTACGTATTTGGTCTTGATTAAAAAGAAGGTCCCTAAGTTTTTGAAGAATCAAATAATTTGAGCTCTGGAGTATGGCAAGGGCTGATTTTTGCAGGGTAGGACCTAACAGATATACTACTCTTTCTGACTTCTTCTTTACCCATATAATGTCCTTTAGCTTATAACCGAATTGGTAGGGAATGGAAGAGTGGAACTTTGTAGGTTCATACCAACTAAGATTATCAAAGGGCAATCCAAAGTAAGGAAAAATCTTGGTTAACAACATCATATATGGCAGACTACCAGTGGTATTCTTATGACTTCCCTTGTCGACCATAAACTTCAAAACCATTGCTGGGAGGTTCATCTTATTGCCTTTTAAAAGATTGTTGACACATATGTATCCAAGAGACTGCATCTTTCTACTTGGCTACTTCTTAGAAAAATTGAAGTAGCCAATATAGATGCAAGGCACAGTAGGTCCAAGTGTCTACATTAGGGTCTCCCTTCTTGGGCATTTTTTAGTGTACAGACATATAAAGTTCATAACCTCTCCCAAATCATGGTCAGCAATGTCCCACTTATGATAGGAAAGGTCAGTCCTACTCATAGGATTTACACTCAGAATGTTCCCCAATATTTCTTCCGTAATCAACATCTCACACTCACATACCCAAGAAATGATTTCCATCTTCACATCAATTTCTTCTTCTCTCATATGTGTGTAAAAACATCTAACTAAGTCATCACATATTGTTTCATTCAAGTTTAAAAAATTTTCCCAACAAATAGTAATCATATACAGAGAGATAGGAATACCAATTTCATCAAAAAGGGAAGGCAACATGCGTCCAACGACCAATTTTCTCTTCTTGTAGCACATTTTATACCTTGCTTCAACTTTCATTGACTGGAACAACTTCACTGGTGCTGAAGACTCTCCCTTTTTAAGTACTGTGAGTTTCTTTGAATTTGTCCTTTTGTCCTTAGGGAATTCTTCAAACATAACTTCTTCAAAAACTAACTTATCCCTAATAATTGGGTCCTCAATCTTTTCTTCGACCATAGGCGTTTTGTCTTTTCTTATTTCTTCCCATTTTCTTTTTTTTTGTGATTCTTCTTCTTCTTTCGTTTTAGCCTCAGGAGTTTCTTTTTGTACATCTTTCTTTGCTATACTTGCTGTGGTTTGTGGTCTTTTTATTAATGGAGCTGGTTCCTCATTTGAGCTGCCATCATTTACAATCTAGTTCACTTCAGGCACTTTCTTATTCTTAAAATTGGGTTGAGGAGTAGTGGAAGGTGGTGTGGAAGTCTTGAAAGAGAAAATAGGCAAAGTAAAACTGAGTAGTGAGAACGGAGGAGAATGGAATGGTACTTTTCTCACTGGTTCCCCCTCACTAGAAGATTGTTCTGCTTCTTCTTTTTCTTTGACTTTTTGCTCTTATTCTTTTTCGTTTTCTTCTTCTTCTTCCTTTTCTTCTTCACTAGAGTCAGAGACATACTACTGTTTGTGCTCAGAGGATGAATTATAATCTAATTATAGAAATAACATAGCCAAAATCTGCCTTTTTCTGTCCTCTAGCATCTCTTTAACGAGTATTTCTAAAACTTGAGGTTTAGAGGAGACAAGTTTAATAGGAGTGTTCAAAGAACCTACTATTGGAGACAGTGAAGAGGACTCAGAAGCAAGACTTTGTTCATGGCAGAGAGTTTTGCCATGAGTAGAAGTTGAAGCCAAGGTTTTCTTCGGTCCCTTTGATTTTCTTCGTGCCATTGATGTTTAGGGGATTTGGAAGAAAAACAAAAAGAAAGGAGAAAGTTAAGGTGTACAGAGGAAAAGAATGACACTTCTGAGAAAGACAAGGATGAGTAGAAGAGAGAAGTCTATTTCTTCTAATATTAAACGATCCTTGAGCGTTGATCTCGTATGGGGATGGGCATTCGTACACACCAGTAATGGAAACGTGATTCTTTGCGTATCTTTTATCAGACATATACGGAGAGAAGTTAGAGTGCATGCATTTGTAAAAATTGGTACGATGCTATGGATGACTTCCTTTTTAGGATACGTGTATCCTACTCTGTCAAAATAAAAAGAGCCTTCTAAAATAAGAAGGGCCTTCTAAACTAGTAGGAGCCTACTGAACCAAGAGGAGGTCTCAAAACTGAGAGGGGCCTTCTAAACTAATAGGAGCTTATTAAAATAAGAGGAGGCTTCTAAAGAATCATATTAGAAGGAGCCTGCTAATGTCTGCACAGAGAAATAGTATAGAAAATTCATATAGAAATAATATCAGATAGTCTGCACATACTAAACTCTTTTCTTAATACGCAAAATCTATCTTTAGAGAGTAGCTTAGTGAAGATATCAACTACTTGATTTTTAGTATTAACAGACAAAAGATTAATGATTCCTTCTAAAACATGGTCTCTAAGAAAATGATGCTTGGTTTCTATATGTTTAGTCCTAGAATGATCCATAGGATTTTTTGAAAGATTTATTGCACTAGAACTGGAAGTTGTTATATATTCAACTTCAGTTGTTGAAAGCATTGCACAATTTTGTTTCTTGCAAAACCTAGAAAGTAGACATCCTCTAAGAAATTGACAGTGATTACTTGTATGTTTTTGATCGACTTTATCACCTGCATAATCTTCATCACAATAGTCAACTATATTAAAGAATCAGTTTTTGGATACCATACTTTGAAATCCATAATTCCGTGAAGATGTCAAAAGATCCTCTTAACCACTTGAAGGCGGCTTTCCTTTGGATTTAATTGAAAACGTGCACAAAGGCCCACTTTAAGCATAATTTCTGATCTTGAGCTTGTAAGATATAGTAGTGACTCAATCATTCCTCCATACTTTGTCTCATCCGTAGCCTTGCTTTCTTCATCGTTATCAAGTTTAGTTCCTGTTTACATAGGAGTGCCTATCGGTTTGGCATTCTCAAAATGATACTTCTTTATGAGTTCCTTTGTATATTTGTCTTGGCTAATGATGATCCCTTTTTGTTTCTTTGTTTTGTATTCCGAGAAAGAAAGATAGTTCTCCTATCATAATCATTTCAAACTTCCCCAACATTAATGCTAAGAATTCTTCACAGAAAGATTGAATAGTAGCACTGAATATTAAGTAATTAACATATATTTGCATTATGAGTAATTATTCTCCTTTTTCTTAATAAATAAGTTTTTATCTACCTTTCTTCTTTCAAAGTTATTCTCAAGCAAAAAATTACTTAACCTCTCGTACCATGCTCAAGGAGTCTATTTTAGACCATATAGAGCTTTATTAATCAGGATGGTTTTCACCATCAAAGCCTAAAGGTTGCTTAACAAATACTTCTTCGTTAATATATTCATGTAAGAAGGCACTTTTGATATCCATTTGGAACAATTTGAAGTTTCTATAATATGTAAAGGCAAGTAAAATTATAATGGATTCCAATTTAGCAATAAGTGCATAAATATCATCAAAATCAATACATTCCTGTTGATTATAACCTTGAGCTACAAGTCTAGCTTTGTTTCTTACCACCTTACAATTTTTGTCAATTTTGTTTTGAAATACCGAACAAGTTCTAATGACTGAGTTGTTTTGTGGATGAGGTACTAGATTCCAAAATTTTTTTAATCAAACTGATTCAGTTCCTCTTTTATAGTTGAAACCTAGTTTTCATCAGTAAGAGCCTCTTCAACGATCTTTAGTTGTAATTGTGAGATGAGGGCAACAAAGTTGTTCTTGAAGGATGATCTAGTTCTTAGAATTTCAGAGGGTCTTTTATAATGTACTAATGTGTATTAAGACCTCTCTAATATCTTCGTGTCCTTTTTTACATAGGCTCCTAATGAGAGAAAGGCGCTTACTCTATCCTAGCTTTAGAAGGACCTTTTTGATCTTGTAATTTTGAAGGTACTATAGGTGTAGTTTGAGTTTGCGATGTATTTTTAGGAGCTAAAGGATGTTCTTCATCAACTAAATCAACCGTTGTTGTCGAAGGTAGTGCTTCATCAAATACTACATGTATTGATTCTTCTATCTTCTTTGTTCTTTTGTTGTAAACTCTGAATCCCTTATTAGCAATACTGTGGCGTAGAAAGATAGCTTCATCTGATCTCGCATCGAACTTTCCAAGTTTGTCTTTTCCATTGTTTAGAATGAAGCATTTGCAACTAACTGCTTGAAAGTAAGTAACATTTGGTTTTTTTACTTTTCACAACTCATAAGGGGTCTTTTTCAAAATAGGTCTTATAAGACACATGTTAAGTATGTAACAGACAGTTGACATGGCTTCTGCTCGGTAACCATGGGGTATACTACTTTTTCTTAGCATTATTTTGGCCATATCAATAAGAGTCTTGTTCTTTCTCTCAACAATTGCATTCTACTAAGAATTCATTAGGCATGAAAAATTGTGAGATATTCCATTTTCATTATAGAAATCTTAGAATTTTTTGTTATCTAATTCTCCTCCATGATCGCTCCGAATAGATGTAATGTAGTACCCTTTTTTAATATGAATTTTTTTTACAAAACTTCTCAAAGAATTCAAAAGTATCATCCATATTTACTAGAAAATAAGCCCATGTAAATCTAGAATAATCATTAGTTGATTGCAAAACCAGTTACTTGTTTTATGTTAAAAATTACAAGTATAAAGGTTATTACTTTTAGTAAAAAGCAGACATCGGCCTATAGAGATTGTGCTTAGGCACCACTTAATTCAGGTTGTAATTTGTTTAAGACTCAAATTTGAATAATAACTGAAACGTAAACTAAATCAAAACAAACTAGTAACAATAGAATAATGTAATAGTGAAAATTCGTAAAGAGTAATCAAGTTATGGGAGAGGGGGTTTTACCTATCATCAATGCTAATCTAGCCTTTTATGTGTTTATGGCGTGTCGGTTCTTGACGATCATAGGGTTGATTACTCTCTCTCGAGTTATAATCATTCCCTAAATTATAAACCCTAATTGAATTATTGACTTGCAATCTTTCAATTCACAAATTACCTATAATTCTAATTAGTTCTAAATCTTTCTAAAAACCAATCGGTTTCGCACGAGATCTCTCTCCATAAAATTACCGACTAGATTGAGTAAGTAGTCAATTACATCGCCCAACTCTCATTAATCCAATCTAATCATTTTTATCTGGTTCACCCTCTTGGTGAAATATACAAATGCATCAATCAATAACAACACCCAACTCAAGTAAACACAAATCAACTAGATTAACATTAAAGATAAGCAAAGTCCTAAAGGAAAAGTTAGAATATCATACACAACTCAAAATTCATGTCTATACAACCCATCTTAATCTTACAAATTTAAATGAATAAAAAAGTAAATGGGGAAGAAATGAAACTTAGGTTGGATGATTCGGGAGAGCAGTGGTATCGGGAGATCACCTATTCCAGGAAGCTTCAGTGTCGGAACCCTACTCTTCTTCCTCTCTCTATTTTGGGTTTCCAAATGTAAGCAGAAGTGTAAGCTCAATTTTAAGGTTCCCCTTTTATGGTCTTTTCTAATTAAGGCAACCTAAGTGTCTTTCTGGGGACCGAAATGTCCAAAACATCCCTCGAAAACTCGAATCTGAAAGTGACCCTGGGTCTGTGTAGCACCCCACTCTCACAAGACACATACTCGATATCATGAGTGATATCCGAGTGCGAATCCTGCAAAATTGGCGTGTTAGTAGTAGTCAATCAAACAAACCTTCGTACAAATTTTTTTATAACACACGTGCATGTGAAAGTTTATAATCAAATTCGGGCCTATACTTTTATTTCATAAAACACGAAATCACAATTATTATTACAATTTGATCAATCTCTTTTGCAAAACAGTTCCAATTGGAAAGTTATACACAATAGAAATATTCAAATCCATAAGATACAGTAATTGCGGAAGACTCAATTCGGTAAAAAAGTAAACAAATACAATACAGATGCGAACTGAACTCGACCTTTACCTCTTACTTGAATGCAGTGGCTATACTCCCGTTTGCCCAATGAGGTAACTCTT
>JANTPM010000009.1:21564290-21575264 GCA_025434745.1 Erythroxylum divaricatum
GGGCTTGTTTGGCAATTTAATTGCCACAAGTCCAAATCTTTAGGGTCTATCAATCCAATTCTTATTCTAATTTCCTCTCAATTTCGCAATGATCATAAATAATAAATCCCAAAATCATAACTCCAATTGTTTCATATCAATTGTCAATCAATCTCGGACCCGGAATCCAATTAATCAGTCACTAAGTCAATTTTTCGGTCCGGATCCATTACTCTAAAAATTCCAGAAAAATTTCCATAAATTCACAAAATTAGGAAATACACATTCCTATACTCAAATTCCAATTTCCAATCCTCTAAATTCAATTTCTCACTCCATTTTCACAATCCAATCCTTATCTGTACAATTATAACCAAATTTTCGATTTACACAATCGAGTCGGGAAATTGTCATACATGTATGTACAGACATATACTTGTGCAATAAAATCATTTACCAATAACTATAAAAGTTATATTGCATGTGCAATTCACTTTTGCCTGTACTCAATCCTAACCCGATCCAAATTACCAATATACCCGTCACATCGGTAACGGGATGTTACAGTTAGTTTGGGTTATTTGTTACTTATTATTTGAGCTACATTTGGGAGCATTGATTTGTTGAAGCTGTGGTTCTAATTGTAACTTGAATTTCAGAGAACATTGAGTGGTAAAAGGCAAGAGTGTGTGAACTTATTTGAGGGAGTCATTGCCGTGACTTAAACGCGAGGGGAATGACAAAATGCTTGAGTAAAACACGTGAGAGAGTGCGTAAGGTCGTTTATCACTAACTTTGTTTTGCAGGTATATCATTTTATTTACAATGTCGCAAGGAGAAAGTAATGATGACAACCAAGGGGGAGATGCAAATATAGCTTTCACTTTGAGAGTCATGCAGCAACAATCTGAGAGGTTCAATCTAGCTTTAAATGAGATTATGGGACAAATGGATGAGCTTAGATAAGGATGACGCGGAGAACTTTAGGGCAGGCGTGCAGATGTAAGTTAGCGGCTACCACCACCTCGATATGAACTAGAGGATGAAGACTTTAAGGAGCAGGAAGAACTTGAGGTACGCAAACCTAGGAGAGCTCAGAGAGTTGAGCTATTTAATAGGAGAGATGGAGACCTTAAATCCATCAAGATATAGATCCCAACCTTCAAGGGAAGGAATGATGCAGAGGCTTACATGGAGTGGGAAAGGAAGGTAGACTTAGCTTTTGAGTGCCACAATTTTTTGAAAGATAAAAAGGTAAAACTAGCTGTTGTTGAATTTATTGATTATGCACTAATATGGTGGGATCAATTGGTGACATCCAGGAGGAGAAATAGGGAGATTCCAATTACTACTTGGGATGATATGAAGGCATGCATGAGGAAGCGGTTTGTGCCTTCTTACTATTATAGGGAGATGCATCAGAAACTTTAGAGACTCACTCAGGGGTCTAAATCAGTGAAGGACTACCACAAAAAGATGGACATAGCTATGATCCGAGCCAACATAGAGAGGGGCCCAGAGGCAACTATGGCACAGTTCTTGAGTGGTTTGAACAGGGAGATAGCTAATGTGGTAGAATTGCAACACTATGTAGAGATTGAGGATATGGTGAACATGGCTATGAAGGTGGAAAAGCAAATCAAAGCTATAGTGGCCGTAAGGAGTAGAGCAAGTTCTAGTTATTCATGGAACTCAAAATGGCCCGGGAAGGAGGAAAGGTACAAGGATAAAGGGGTGGACTTCAAGGAAACACCTAAGAAATCAATTGGGGGATCTGAGCAAAAAGGTACTTCAAATACCCAAGCTACTTCTAGAAAACATTCATTTATAAAATGTTCCAAATGTTTGGGTACTGGCCATATTGCTTCTCAATGCCCTAACAGAAAAGTGATGTATATGAAGGATAATGGGGTTATTAATTCTGAGGATAGTGATGTTGATGATTTACCATGTGATAGTGTTTGTGATGATGATGAAGAATATGTGGAAAGAGCTGTCACAGGAGAAGCGCTTGTAGTTAGGAGAGTATTAAGTGCTGGAGTTAGAGATGAGATTCTGGATCAGAGGGAGAACCTATTCCATTCAAGGTGATTGGTGGGTGGAAAGGTGTGTAACTTGATCATAGATGGAGGTAGTTGTACTAATGGAGCTAGTCGAACTATGGTGGAGAAATTGGGCTTGATATGTAGGAAACATCCAGAGCCATATAAGTTACGGTGGTTTAATGATAGTGCGGATGTGAAGGTGACTAGACAGGTACTAATGCCATTTTCTATAGGGAGGTATAAGGATGAGGTGTTGTGTGATGTGATACCCATGGAGGTAGGACATTTGTTATTAGGGAGGCCTTGATAGTTTGACAAGAGGGTAGCACATGATGGGTATACCAATAGGTACTCCTTTAAGTTTAAGGGTAGGAACTTCATTCTACTACCTTTATCACCTCATGAATTGTACCTGGACCAAATCAAATCAAGTAAAAGTGAGGAGGGTTCAAGTAGTGAGAACAAAAAAATGAAGAGAGAAAAGAGGCTCAAAAGAAAAATGAGTTTGTCCCAATGGTGAGTGACTGCATAGATGAGGAAAAGAAAATGAGATGTGCAGGAGAGTAGAGCTCAACAAGAGAAAAGAAGAAAGAAAAAAAAGAGAGAAAACTGAGCTTGTTTGCTAAGGAAAAAGACTTGAGGAGAGTAACTGGAGACAAAAGAGCACTAGTAGTAGTGAGATACAGAAAGTGTTTAGTTTCTGACACTAACCTTCTTAATGATTTTCCTAGTGATTTAGCTTTGGATCCTAGGGGTGATGGTCCGTTCCAGGTGTTGGAAAAGATAAATGACAACGCCAATAAGATTGAAGTGCCAGGTGAGTATTCTGTTTCTGCAACTTTTAATATTATTGACCTTTCTTCTTTTGATATGGATTCATATTTGAGGACGAATCTTCTTGAGAAAGGAGGGATTGATGTGAGCATAAGTGAGGATCACCATGAAGATGGCATACGTGACAGGGGCGAGCTCGTCATTCCAGTTGGACCTATGTCTAGAGTTAGAACTGAGAGATTCAAGGAGGCTCTCTATGCATATGTATGGGCCAACTTATGAAGAGGATGAAGCGAGCCAAGCCTATTTGGAGGAGAGTTAGTTGGGTCATAGCCTAAATTGATCCACTTGTCTCAAATCCTTGGACCAGATACACTTGGAGCTTAAAGACAAGAAGATTTGGGCTATTCTAATGCTTCATCACTTAAGCCCAAAAGCATATGGATCTAATAGTGACGCAACACATCATACCTATTTATTTAGTTTTTAGACTTTGTTTCTTTGGGCTTCCATATATTTTAGCCCAACCTTTTATTATTTAACCTAGGTATAAATATGTGTTTTAGGTCAAAAATTTTCAAAAGTTTTTAGATCATAATTATTGAAAAGCCGTCAACTTCAATAGAGAGAAACATTATTCTCTTGTTCTTGTTACTTTTTAAAACCATCTTTCACTTATCAATTGTTTCTCTAATAGTGGCGTGTTGATTGCTCGTTTCCTTGGGTTTTATTTTGATCATCGGAATTGTTTGGAAGAAGTTTCCAAGAGGTGCCGTAGAAATCAAACCTTGTGTATCCTTATTTTTTTCTTGTTTGTTGAATTCGAAAATTTCACCCTTCTTAATTCCTCAAGGTCAAAAACACATCAAAGCAAAACATCCATTGAAAACTCCATCAAATCGTCATCAATGCTTCTGTGGTGCGCGTTAGAAGACGTTTAAAGAAAAAGAGAGAAAATTCTACCCCAAAACTTTCTGAGTGAATTATCTCGCTATATGTAAGTATTTTTTAGAGGGCACATTCTTCATTTTTTATTAGTTGAAGGCTAAACGCTGGTCCTTCTAAGCTTTATAAAAATCAACTGATTGGGTTCAATTAGCCAACCCAATTAGCTGATTACCAAACACAATAGGTAACTGTTTAACATAGTCAATCACCTAAACATGGTCAATGACCTAATTTTTGGCTGATATGGGGCCAAGTTCATTTTTTACTTGAAAAAGCCTAGTTGAACTCTTATAACTGGCGATTTGTAATTTACAGGCATTGTTTGGCAAACAGCGGATTCTATCAGCGATTAGTTGATAGTGAATTTTATCAACTAATTTAACCAGTAGATAACATCAATTATTTATTAAAGATGTTCGGTAAAATTAATTGTTTAATGTTAGTTATTTATATATAAAATGACTTGTGAGAGTATGACTTAAAATCTCATAAGAAATTAGATTTTGGATATTTAATTTTACAAAAATTATGTTTATAAATGTAATAAAAAATATATAACATACAACAAAATAATAATAATAATAATAATAATAATAATAATAATAATAATAATAATAATAATAATCAAAAAGTCATTAACATAAATCAATAGAAAATCATATATTTTAATTAATTTATTATACTTTATTTTTTTAATTATTTTTTAATTAATTACATTTAATTATAATAATTATTATAGCAATATCTTCTCAATAATTATATTTTAGCATATTGCTTTTACTTTTAGAGCGGTATGGTTTGTTAATAAAATACAATGTCTAATTCTAGAAAGATGACATGACAAGGTGGTTACAGAGGGTACATGTTATATTGAGAATGTAGGAGTTGTGGAGAGGGTAGACAAAAGAATTGTATAAGATTTCCCTGTTTGGGTGGGATTAGGATAGAGGTAACCTTTCAAACGCTGCCATTGTTATTGTGACTCTCATATTTTGTTATTAATAATACTTTTCTCCTTTTATTTCCTTTATATTCTTTTAGGATCCTACCAACTTTTGGTATCAGAGCATCAGTCCTAATATGGGTGATGCCCCAAAATAGAATGGAGGTAATACTAGATCATGTTGAAAATAAGCTTAAACAACTTCTTGGACTAAAGAAAGATGTTATGGACCTTATCAACACCATTTCCTACCTAGCTTAAAGGATGGATGAAGGCTTTCAGTTGCCCATAAAAAGTCAATCTTTGAGAGTTAATCAGGTAGAATCTAGTTATACCAAATCTGGAGAAATCCCAACATTAGACTCAGCCACTATGAGTCCTCTGGTGATTAAAAAGAAGATAGAATGGGTTAAGCATCCCTAAAAGCTAGAGTTAGCAGTTTTTTAAAGGGATAGCCTTGATGCATGGATCTTCAAGGTGGAGTGGTATTTTGTTATAAATCGATTGACGAGCAGGAGAAGTTGGAGGTTGCTAAAGCTTGTTTTAAGGTATAAGCCCAAACATGATTAAGATTTAAAGATAGAGAGAAACCATTCTCTTCCTTGAAGGAGTTAAACTGCAATCTCAATTCGCTGGGATATAAGAGGGAACATTACTTCACTAATCTTTTGCTATCTAACAAGAAGGTACAATTATAGAATATTGAGCTCAATTTGAGTTTTTGGTAGCTTCAATAGGAAAGATGGAGGAGACATTTACAGTTGTCTTCATTAATGGGTTAAAAGAAAAGATAAGGGATGAATTATTTGTGCCAAACGTACTAGGCTTGGACACAATAGAAGTAGTAGTTAGAATAGAGAGGAAGAACTAGATCTTCAACTAACCCAAGTAACCTAAAACATTAGGAAAAAACCTTAATTCTAAACAAAAAATGACAGTCGTACCATCCTATGGACTCCCCCAAAAACCTTAGTCAACTTATAGCCAATAACACCCTCCCAACCCAAAACTTGACTAACACGTTGAAAATTCAAAACCTATCTACCAACTAGTCTACAAACCTTAAATCTGACCCAAAGCCCCACCCAAATATATTTGATAGTGCATCGTTAACTCCATATGTTGTTGGTTAGTGAAGATGATGGAAAAAATGTAGGGCATGAGATTATGGAAGGGTGTTAGAGAACAAAGTGAAAATTGAAGGCGTGGAGCTGTCACTTAATTTGGTGATGGGGTTATTGAAACCTCGAACCATGAAACTTTGGGAAAAGAGGGATGTACAAAGGTACTGGTGCTAATTGATTGAGAGGTCTCCCATAACTTCTTTTCCTTAGATCTAGTTAATAAACTATGGTTTCCAATAATCAAAACACCTAACTACGTGGTGTTGATGGAATCAGGAAAATGTCTTAAATGAATGAAGATTTGTAAAGGGGTGTTATTAGAGATGCAAGGACTCATGATCATTGAAGAATTTCTCCTTTTTTAGTTAAGCAATTTTGATTTGATTACCGGCAGACTTAAGTGGATATCCACATTAGCAGTTACACAAAAATGATTGGAAGAACTTAATTATAACTATTAGCATGAGGTAAATGGGGACAAATAGTCTTACAAGGGGATCCCAATTTAAGCAAAACCATGGTTTCAATGAAAACCTTAGTAAAAACTATCTAATATGAGAAGGATGGAATGTTGCTAAAGTTATGTCATATAGTAGCAACCAAACTAGTGGAGATGCAAGTTAAGGCCCTTGAGTTGCAATGACTAATAAGTGAGTTCAAACATGTATTCAGGAGTGCTATTAAATTGCCATCAATTTGTAGCTATGATTATATGATAGTGCTAAAAGAAGCAATCAATATGAGGCCTTATAAGTACCTCAAAATCAGAAAATCGAGATTAAAAATTTGGTGGTGGAGATGCTCGTGGCCAAAATCATTAGGCTAAGTAACAATCTCTTTTCCAACCTCATGTTACTCGTAAGAAAAAAAGATGAGAGACAGGATTTTGTGTGGATTACAAGGTCCTCAATAAAGTCACTATGCATGATTGGTTTCCCTTTCCCAATATTAATAAGCTCTTAGATGAATTATAAGGAGTCGGAAATTTTACCAAGCTTGATCTTAAATCAGGCTACCATTAAATAAGGATCTAGCCATAAGATGAGCATAAGATAACATTCAGAACTCATGAGGGCCACTATGAGTTTCTTGTCATGCCATTCATGCTCATTAATGCCTTGATAACCTTTTAAGTGCTCAAGTGTTCTATTTTCAAAGGGTTGTTGAGGAGGTATATGTTGATATTCTTCGATGATATCCTCATTTATAGCTCTTTTCGTGATGAACACTTGTTACACCTTCATAAGGTATTTACGATTCTTAGAAACCATAAGTTATTTACAAATATTGAGAGGTAAAAATTCTATCAAAGTGACTTAAAGTACTTGGGGCACGTCATATCATAAAAGGGGGTTGTTGTTAATCTTGAGAAAGTTACTGTCGTTGATGATTTAGCCTTGTCTAATTTCAAGGAGACTTTCATAGTGGAAAATGATGCTTTTGAAGTAGGGTTATGGGCAGTATTATCTCAAAAGGACCACCCCTCACATTTTTTAACCGAGCACTCATAAAGTTTTCTCTCAAATCGGTCTATAAGAGGGAATTAATGGCTATAGTAATGTTTATCCAAAAAATGAGATACTATTTACAAAAGAGGCACTTTATGGCAAAGACAAATCAAAGGAGTTTATGTTATTTACTCGAATAATGAAACAACGGATATTTGCACCAAAATATCAAAGATGGTTGACCACTAAAATGGGATTTGATTTTGGGATTCAGTACTAACCAACATAAGATAACAAGGATGCTTATGCCCTCTCAAAGGTGCAAATTAGGGCAACATTATATGCTACATTGAGTCTTTTCGATATTAATTAGGACCAAATCAAAGAAGAGGTAAATCAATGCCTAAAGTAGAAATAGATCTTCAAATTATTGGAAGAAGAGCAAATGTGGTTGGTCTTTTGATCATGGATAGCTCTATTATAAAGGAAGGATTGTTTTTCCAAAGACCTCCCCTTTGTTTTGGAATTTAATGAAAGAACTTCATTGCAACCCAATAGGAGGCTATGGTGGGTTTTGCATGAAAAATAAAAGGATTTCCAATAAATTATTTGGGGATGGTATACATAATGATATTAAGTTGTTTGTTAGGGAATGCAATGTGTGCTAGTAGCACAAGTATGATAAATAGACTCTAGTAAATTATTATAGCCTATTATGACATTGTAAGTAGTTTAGGAGGACCTCACTATGAACTTTATAGAAGGGTTACCCAAATACCATGATTATGACTCCATCCTTGTAGTGAAAGATAAACAAAGTAAATATTGCCACTTTATCCCCCCTAAGCACTGTTATACTACAAAGAAAATCGCAAAGGATTTTTTATATCATGTGGTAAAGCTCTATGGGTTACCTCGCTCCATTACCTCATATTGCAATAAGGTGTTTATGAGTTATTTCTAGTTAGAACTCTTTAGATTACAACAGTCAGTCTTGAAGGGAAGCACTACCTATCATCCTCAAACAAATGAGCAAAGTGAAGTTATGAACCTGTTCCTAGAAGTTTATCTTTGATGCTTCATAAGCAACAAATCAAAAGAGAGATATGCTTTACCAAAATATTAGTTTAACACTTCATATCACTCAACCAAAAATTACACTCCATTCAATATTATATATGGGAGGGACCCTCCCCTTTAATCAAATACAAACAAGGTGACATAACTAATTCTACATTAAAGTAGATGGTTCAAAAAAGGGACGTCGTTCTTGCTGAACTTAAAGAGCAACTTACATTGGCTCGAAATAATATAAAAAGGTTGGGTGATTAGTATAGGAGGGGGGTTGACTTTGAAGTAGGTGAACAAGTCTATCTTAAACTTCGACCATACCTATAAAAAACATTAACAAAGAAATTATATGAAAAATTGGCCCCAAGATACTTTGACCCTTCCCAATTATTCATAAAATGGGCAAAGAGACTTACAAATTAAATCTTCAAGATTTTGCCTCCATTCATCTCGTTTTTCATGTGTCTCAACTTTAAAAGCCAGTTGGGGATTCTATATCATATAACCTCGATAACAACTTTGAATGTTTGGTACGTTAGTAGGATATGTTATCTGATTCTAAAAAGATGACATGACAAGGTAATTACAAGGGGTACATATTATATTGAGAATGTAGGAAGTGTATAGAGGGGTAGACAAGAGATTTGTGCAAGATTTCCCTATTTAAATGATATTAGGAGAGAGGTAGCCTTTTGAATGCTACCACTGTCATTGTAAACCTCCTATTATGCTATCAATAACACTCTTCTTCTTATATTTCCCTTATA
This sequence comes from Erythroxylum divaricatum, assembly GCA_025434745.1. Lineage (NCBI taxonomy): Eukaryota > Viridiplantae > Streptophyta > Magnoliopsida > Malpighiales > Erythroxylaceae > Erythroxylum > Erythroxylum divaricatum. The sequence continues at coordinate 21,573,390 of JANTPM010000009.1, forward strand.
TTCTCCTAGGTTCTTATCAAAAACCAAACAACCCCTAAGCTTGTTTTGGCAAGAACCTAAATAAATTACATTTTCTACCATCTCTATTTAAACTAAGAACAAGCCCGCCACTTTTTTGATAAGCTAAATATCTAAAGACTTCGTTTCATTTAGCCATTGGGAAGAGAAAATAAATTCAATTAATAACAAAGACATATAACTATGATTTAAAAAATATAATTGAGGTTCATATGTGTTCTATTTATTTTAGTGAAATTAAATATTTCAAATGTTTAATTTGCATTTAAAAACTACATATTCAAATAAGTTGAATATAATATGATGTAATTTTAAGTGATTCATTTTCTCCAAAATTCAATTAAGCTAGTAATTTTTGTATATTCTCAAAACATTTTTAATTAGTTGAGTCTGTAAGTTTTGTACGTACTTAAGAAATTTGTAATTAAGTTGTTATTGTTAGGTGAATGTATCAAATTTTTTCCTAATTCCATGATTTTTCATTATAAATTTACCAAGAAACTTCATAAATTAAAGACCTTTCCAATACTATTTGGGCTCTTAACGATGAATCTCAAAATTTGAGCATTAACAAAGATTTTGAGCATAAATGCCTATGGCTTTCAATGTTTAATACAATAAGATCTTTCTTAGTACCAAAAAATGTCACGAAAGAGACCCTAAAAGTAGTCGATCTTATAGATTAAATTATAAAGATACTTAAACAAATATGCAGACACTTGTTAGAGAACAAGTTATCTAAAATAACCCCCTTATAAGAACTCCATTTGAAAATATTAGTTATATGTCTATAGAAGATTCTTATTGTGATGATTATATAAGTGATACTTTGGCTTATGATCTCGAAAGTATTTCATATAGGGATTGTTATGTTCTGATACTATTTATAATCTATTTCAGTTACAGATAACTCAATTAATAGTTATTGGATATAACACGAGTTATATAGAAGTAGTTAAATGATCAATATAAAATTTATCATCCTAAAAATGACTCTAGTGAATCCTATATTAGTATTAATTCAAAAAAAGATAAAATAACACTTTAAATTTTAGTTTTTAAATTTTTATTAATATATTCAATCACTAATTATGGATGAGCAATATGATTAGACTTAAAAAAGAATAAACATTAATTTAAAAAATAATAGATGCTAAATTCATAATTTATGTCTATTTAGAATATTGTCTGATGAAAGGATTGAATTACGTAAAAAAATCATGCACAAAAAAGTTACACAAAAAAGTTATTCAAAACCACATTGACATTCTTAATATTTTGATAATCATGACACATTTTTAAATGTAAATCTTGATTTATAGATATAAATTATTTAATTAGAGAATTAAAGGAGTTTAAATTATCTAATCCTAAATATGATTTAGGGTTATAATTTATATCTATTACTAACATATTTAAGAAATTAGTGAATCATATATAAAGAATGATTGATGATATGGTAAAAACTAGATCTCTGTCACTTACTATAGTTGTGTCATCCCATGCAATTTGAAGATATGGTTCACGGAAGTCTTGGCAATTTTTTAGCTATATATGGTGACGTCACTACAACAAAAATGACATACGATAACAGGTGATAAATGCTATTAAATATGAATGGTAACACTAATGAGTATGTTATGACAGCCTATGTTACTAAAGATATGATACTTTAGTAATAATTTTGACATGTTATTGTCGAGTTTAATATGACATTTATTAATAGCTATAAATGCGTTTATATTACATTTTATAAATGATATAAATTATTTATTTGTAACATTTTAAAACTATTATATATTAACTTTTTTAATATCCTTAAATTGCTGTAGTTATGTATTTTGTAACAGTTTTGAA
>JANTPM010000009.1:21597844-21608576 GCA_025434745.1 Erythroxylum divaricatum
AAAGACATCTAGGTTAAACCACTTGAACTTAAATAGCCAACCTAAAGCATGATTTCCATTAGAAAGCCCCTTTGAACTTTTATCATTTTCTTTGCTTTCGACATTATTAAATTAGCCTTGTTCTCATTTTTGTACTCTATAACCTATGGCCAAGGTTAGTAGCGCATCTATTTGGCAAAGTTGAAGATGTGAGTTGGTTGACATATGATGACGTGGTGGTAATCTAATTGTTTGGCTATGAACACAACACAAATAAAAGAAAAAAGAAAAAAAAGAGAGAAAGAGTTTCTACTATGAGATAAAAAAGAAAAAGAAAAGTGTTTCCAAGTGTTTCAAATTATATAATTGTCTATGGAAAATCCAAATGGAATGAAAAGAAATGGAGTTGTTTGTGTTTAATTTGTAGAATTATATACCTGGATGCATACATGTACATGATTTCTATGGTATTCTGTATAGCTTTATTGCCTTTCCTATGGCCTTGTCTTATCTTTCTTTTACCTCACCTTTAACCAAGCCCTATTACAACCATTTTAAATATCTTTTGATTTGTGTATAGTATATGCGCACTTTGATAATATTATCAAGATTGAAAAGCAAGCATATGGTAGAATCTATTTGTTGATCGAATTTTGAGAATTACACATTTGAGCCTAAATAGTTTGAGTGTTGGAGTGTACATCAATGAGAGGACTTATTATTTCGATACGACATAGATTTCCTCTAACTCTATTATGCTAGATTAGTTCAACTGCTACATGTAAAATGAGTTCATTGATTTAATGTGTTGATCGTGGTAAACCAAGTTCTAGTTATCATGCTTGACTTAATTGATAAGGTTGGGGATTTTCTTTGAAAGCTACCTACTTAAATATTTTTCTTCGCATTGCATGTTTTTGTTTTTCTGCACTTTATTTTTTAGGTTTTCTATAGTTCTACTTTCTGTTCCTTTTCTTACTTGAGGACAAGCAAGAGCTAAGTGTGGAGAATTTGATACACTCATATTTTCATATATGTTTAGGACTTAATTCAGAGTCATTTACATTCATTTTATGTTCATCTATAGTTGGTTTATCATTTTTTAGCATTATTCGAGGTTCATTGACGTAAAATGCATAAATGAAACAAATAGATTCGAATTGCACTATTTTTGGGCTTTTGGCAAATTTGACCTTTAGTCATTTTGGGATTTTTATCTCGAGATTGGTTTATCCAAAAATTTTGAAATTTCATACTTAAAATCTTGACTCATTTATGGATTTTTTGGGACTAATTGCAAATTTTTCTAAGCTGTAATTCAGGAGAAATAAATTCCCGAAATTTGCGTCAAATTTTGGATTTCCAAGATTACCTTTCGACGATATTTTGATAATAACTTTTGACTCAGATGGCAAAATCCCATAATTCAAGTATCATATTGAAGTTAATTCAAAGACGAAAACTGATAAAATTTTAGCTCCTAAATCATCAATATTTAGTTTTTATGCACTGTCAAATTTGACCTTGAAAAATCCATTCCAACCAGCCAAGGATCAACATCAGCCCACAGCTTTTAATTATTTCAACCCATGTATAGCTCATTCCCCATTACAAAAATAGCCTCCACTACAAGATGAAAAGAGCCCCCATTCTCCTGCAATTATGCTAGCCTCCAACGCCAAGAAAAGATAGCCTCCATTACAAGACAAAGCAGCCTTCATTTTATTCACGCAAGTAGCCTTCGTTGAAGCTTAAAAAAGAACACCACCCTCATTTCTACATAGCAGCCTCCATTTTCCTTGAAAACATGCTTTAGCCTCCATTGACAGCCATGCATATCACTTTATTCATGCAATAGCTCAACAAAAATCCTTCATGCCACTCTATAGAATCAACTTTCATTGACTACCAATCCATTCACCCATATTGATTTAAGTAGCTCCCACTTCAAGCCACTACCCGACACTTGCCTATAGCCTCCATACACCACGCCAACACACTTCAATGCCAGTTGCTCCACCCACTTTTTTGGCAATGCAGAAGCCACTCAATCCACACACAAGCAACTCCACAGCCCTCCACAATTATGCACCTTGTTAATTCCTCTCTAGCAACTCTCTCATCCATCATCGACACAACTTCACTTATTTCCACCACCAGCTCTCTCAACTTCAAAGCGCTAGCCCACATTCATGCACAAGACATCACCACTTCACCAACGTACAAGCCTCATTTCATTCATCTCTCCAACAACTCTCTCACTTCTCAATCTTGCATTCATTAGCCTCCATTCACGCAAATAATTCTTCTCTAAACTTTCAAACTCCAGCCTATATTTAAATTCACGCAAGCCTTGATTTGTTAGCTCTAATCCTCCACAATGCACAGGCCTCACTCACCATACACTCACCACTCACACTCTCTCTACTTCACACACAACGTTGTAGCATGGTGGACATTAAATGAAGCAACTAAGTCGAGGTGGAAGAAAATAAATATGAGCAGCTAGTGGAGGAGATACTTGGTGGAAACCTTTATATTGAAGCAGCTGGGCTAGGAGAATAACATTACACCACTCAAGAAGAAAGAATGTTATTCTGCTGCAATTTGGAGACGTGTTCTTAATTTTTATTTGATTCCTTCATGAGTTTATACAGGGTTTTTGCTTATGGATTGTTTGGCATGATGATTTGTGGTTAGAACATTAATTTCTCTTAGGGATTTGATATTTTTGTTGATGCTTTAATCTTGAAATTTGTTGGAATCCATGATTGAAATTTTATATACTTGTTGAATTTTCCTTAGATTTATTTATTATTCCTTTGGATTATAGGAAACTGCCCTGGTATAAAATTGCCTTTGAAAAAAGGGAGTTTTTTTAAGAAGATTGAAGCAAATTTTGGACTAGGATTTTCTTGTGAGTTGGGAGACCCAAGAAGCTTAGGATGTGAAAATTGAAGTTTTGGAACTTAAAAAACTCTAGGAAAAACTTAAGTAAGGGATTACTAAGTGATATCTAGAGTGGATAAATTAATTCATCTTTAGAAAAAGGGGATTAATTACTCTTAAAATTCACCTACAAGGTTAGGATATTTCAATTGTGGAGGATAGCTAATTCAATATTAAGGTTGACAAAAATATCATTCCCTAAGAGAAAGTCATTCTTCATTAAATTTAATACTTTTAATTACTCAATTGTTACAATCTTTCTTAATTAGTTACTGCATAAATTTGTCATATTCATAGTTATTTTGGTCGCATTGAATTGAATAGTTGTTTAGAAATTTATTTAAGTTATTTTGTAAAAAAAGAAAAAATTACATTAATTTTAATTTTCCAAAATTTCATCCAATCCGATTTCAAATATCGTTAACTAGCATAGAATTGAACATTCTCATAATCTTTGTGGACACGATTCAGTTCTTACCGATTTATTACTCATTTCGACAATCATGCACTTGCGGTTTACGAACAATTTCTTGTGGCGAGTGGTGGTTGCTCTTAATGATATTACCACTTTTGATTTTTTTAGTTTTTCTAGTTTTGCATCTATTTGATATAGTTTTTTAAGTAATTTTTCATAGCATTTACAATCTGTATTTATTACTATATTATTAATTTAAGTAATTAAAGATTTTATTATTTTATGAATTTCATTAAATTCTTTAAATTTTAGTAATTGATAATTTTGATTTTTATTTAGTAATAGTTTAATTACAATAATTAATTCTTCTAATTGACTTTCAATATTAATTTGTTTATCTAATAATTCAACTAGTTTCTTAGTAACACTCATAATATATTCTTAAGATGACTTGATAATTCTTGAAGTTGTCTTTTAATGTTAACTAATTCATCAACTAATTTTTTTGTATTCTATTCTACTTTTTCATTTGATGTTCCAAGTTCAATAAACATAATAGGTTTTTCTAATCTTACAGATTGTGATTTTAAAAGGCTAGGTTCTTGTTTAAGTATATTATTTTCATATAAAGATAAGCGAGGAATATCATTTAGACTTGTTATGTTTTGTAATTTTATAGGATAATTAATATTTGGTAATTCTCTTAAACTAGTTCTTAAATTTATTCTAACTTTTGCTACATCGTTAAATAATTGGTCGATATAAATTCGATCTGTATTTTTAAATTCAATACTATGATGAGAATTAGTTAAGTATAACTTATTTGATAAGTAATTGAAAATTGATATTGTCTCATTGTCATTAAATTTTCTCGATAAAATGTATAGGCTATAGTAATTGTTTCATCTAAATTTTAAGATTGTAAAGGAATTTCTAATTTAAAACGAGCATTAAATTTGATTTGGCCTTAAGTTAAATTTCCATTCATGATTATAATTACTTAAATCTTTTAAATCAATCATTCTTTCATCAATTATGGTAGATTTTAACAAATTTTGTATTGTAGAAAGATGTATATATCCAATTTTATGTATCTTTTCTTCAGGGATTTTTTGTAACATTGATCTATTTTAATAGGTGTTTCATGTATAATTTTTCCATAATAAATAACATTTTTTCAATTAATTAGAGTTTTAAATGGATGGTGTGTGATATCTTGTCCATTTTTTAGATTTAATTGTATTTTTGCTATTTGTTTTGTTTTTCTTGTGATAATAATGTATTAATATGGAAAGTTCCAGTATATTCGGTTAATTCTAAAGTATCATCATCTAAAATATCATCATAACCATCATCATCATCATCATCATCATTATTATTATTATTAGGTTTATGAAATTTTAAGTCATATTAATAAGGAATTCTTTGATGTTCTATGATTTCGTTGTGGTTATGAGCTAAATTTTGATTATATAATAAAGAGTAGTTGCAATATCTAGTCTTTTTTTAATAGGAATTAAGCCATTATTATTAATAATACAAAATTGTAAATTTTTATACCTTTGTTCATAATAATCTTTTTCTAATCTATATTTAGTGACTATTTTTTTTAAATGAATAAATTCTATTAGTAATTGATTGCAGATTGTAGAGTTATTCATTAGGAAAATTGTAACATAAATTGACAAATAGAACAATTATTCTTGAATAATGAATTTTAAAGTGTTCTTGAAATTTTTATATATTTGTTTTAATTATGATCTTTCTTGATTTTACTTTTCTATATCTTTGTTTAGAATTTTTTTAATTTTATTAAGAGTGATTTCAGAAGCATTTATTTGGTCTAAATAGTTATAAGTATCACTAAAAGTTTTAATACATTTTTTACTAAGTGTAAGTTTTCGTTTAGTATATATTATTAATATATCAGTATTTCTACAATCTGTACAAATAGGCATTTTAACAATCGATAAATAGAATAATAACTAGAGGAGGGTTGGAAACATAATTTAACAGGAATAAAGAGTTTATACAGGAATATGATAATTAAGCTTTTATTTCTTCATATTGAGCAAATGCTCTTTGTTATGTTATATAAAGAGGGCACTTAATAGTGTGCAACAACTAAAAAGAGAAAAGAAAAAAAAAGTAAAAGCTAAAGATAAAAGAACAGTAAAAGTAGATTTTTCAATTATTGTTCAAAGAATTTTTTTTTGTTGGAGTGGCCAACAGTTGACCTATAGTAGTTGATTGCTTGTTATAAAATTGTTATATTTTATTCTTTGATAATTACATCTGCAGATGAGGTGTCGTCTTTATCTTGTTCCTTAGATGTTGAAGGACAGTGTGGACATTTATAAGTTAGATATTGACAGAATTGTTGATAAATTGCATTTTTCCAATCTTCTGATAGAGTGATGAATCCTCTTAATAATGTTGAAAATAATCCTTCCACTTGTTTGATAATCTAAAGTGAGTCTTTGGAGATGTTCGTCTTATGGCTTGATGTCATCAATAAGTTGGGTCCTCTGTAATTCAAGTTGATCATTGATTGTTAAGTAGATTTGATGTATTGATTGTAAACTCCTTCGAGGCAATATAGGTTGAGCTGATTGATGAGATCCCAATCAAAGTCGTATTTTAGAGGATCATCAATAGATGGATACATTCCATTGCTAATTCCAATTTATACTTAAGTTATATAAGATAGATGTATGTTTGAATCCTTGAAATTTGTACTTTCTTGAAGATAGGGTAATTGTTAAATACTTTGATAAAAATTTCCCTTTCCTTTACAAATATTCTTTATAGTTTTTTATTGCAAGGATGAATCATGTTGGAAATTCAGAAAGGATATTTAGATTGGTTAAATAAATGTTATCTACTAAGCCACTTTGAAAAAATAGGTAAGTGGTGAATGCATCAACTTCAAGGAATATAATAGCTTTAGGTCCATATCTGCCTCAATTTTGAAGATAATACTAAAAAAAATTTGTTCATCTTTCCAATCATCAATGCTTGAAATCATTCATAAAAAAATATTTGTAGTAATTCGTCTCATTTCCTCTTTAAGTGCTTTTGCAAGAACTGAATTTATTTTGTCCATTTGGACAGGTTTGCCTAATATTTTCATCCTTATGTTTTTTTTCCAAAACTTGTTTGTAATGTGGTTTGAGAGATGGTTCTTTGAATTCAGCTAATGCTTTTTCTACTTCAGATCTATGGGTATAACTCTAGTGAATTATTGAAGATTTACTTGTGATATGGATAGTTGCTTTGTTCTATTCATCATATAGTCCAGCCACGGGTCCATTGAAAATGACATATCCCTTGGATTCTGACATTTCTTGTTGTTTTTTAGATAAAGGAGTGGCTATTTTTGATTGTGGGCTTTTAGTAGCAGATGAGGTAAAAGTGGTTTGCAATATTTGTTGAGGTGTAATTGGTTGCAAAGTGAATGGTGTTTGATTAGGAGATGCTTGTTGTTTCTCAAGAAGAGTGATGGTTACTCTTAATTGATTACTTTCTTTTGTTATTATTCCTACTTCTTGTTGAAGATCTTATAATTCTACTTCCTTCTTAGTGCGTGAATCCTTTAGGCTGAGGATAGCTATTTCTATTCTCTGGTTAATATATCTACAAGACTGTTAGTAGAATATTTTATATAACTAATTTGAAAATTATATTGATTTAATTCTAACTGCCATCTAATTAACCAGCCTTGATTATAATTTTTTAATATTATATTTAATAAATCCACATAAATATTTAGAATCTGTTTGAATTAGAAATTCGATAGGTAATAAATCCATTTTCTATTTTTTTAATATTTTAATAAATGCAAGTGTTTCATTTTCGTGAATAGGTTATTTCCTTTCAGTGGGATTAAAAGTCCCATTGATATATTTACATAATAAATATTTCCTTGAATTAGGTGGTTGTGTCAAAAGGCAATCGACTCATGTATCTATACTTGCATCAATTTGGACTAATTATTTATCTTTAGCATTATAATTATGTAGTTCTAGTAAATCTTTGCAGAGATTTTTTTTAATTATGTATCGTTATTGTGTCTTCCTATGTCCATGTATATTGGGTTTTTGTACTACATTTAAGTTGTAACATTTTTCTTTCTTTAGCTAAATTTTTTAGAAATCCTTGATCAGATATATAATTTAATAACCCAAGAATATTTTGATCTTCAGTGATATTTTGTAATGTCTCTGGAAATTGTTGTAACTTTTTAATAATATTAGGTTGTAATTTTAAAAATCCATTATTAAATTCTATACCTAAATATTCAAAGTTTTGTTCTGTTAATTTAATTTCCTTTTGAGTTAAAATTAATCATTTATGTTGACATCTAGTGATAACTATTTTTACTTTTTTTTTCAAATGATCTTCTTTATCTTTATTTGAAAATATAATAATATCATCAATATAGGCTAGTGTAAATTCTTCTAATCCTTCTAAATTGTTATCCATAAAGTGTTGTAAATACTAGAAGCTTGTCTCAATCCGAAAGGTAACACATTCCATGAATAATGTTTTTGTGGTGGACATGTAAAAGTTGTTAATGGTTTTGTTTCTTTGTGTAATCTTAGTTGCTAATAACCAGATTTGGCATCTAGTGTGGTAAACCAATGATGTCCTTTTAATCTATTAATAATATAATCTTTTCTAGGTAATTTGTATGCATCACTTATTGTAGATTTGTTTAGTTTTTTTTATAATTAATTATCATTCGTCTCTTGTCACGTTTTTGTTCTAGTTCTGAATGGTTATTTACATAGAAGGTTGGAGTAGAATGTTTACTTGTACTTGGTGCTATTAATTGTTTATGAAATAATTATGAACACGTAGTGGTAAATTCTTTAACATCATGTTGTGTATATGATATATTATTTTTCATATTGATTTCCTATGCAGGATCGTTTAGTTTTATTTCAATTAGTTGATTATTAGTATTTTTTAGGGTCTAAAGAATTTTCGCTAAAAACTTGTTCTATTAAATTTTCGACTTCATTCTGTAAAGTAAGATTATCAAGAAGATAAAATTGTAACTGAATTAATTTTTTTAATAAGTTGTAGATTTTTATAATAAGTTGTATGGTATAAAGGAATTTTAAGGATTATCGATTTTTTATTTAAAAATTTTATTATTGGTGTTCTTAAGGTTATATAATGTAGATATTGACAAAATAATTGTATAATTTAAGAAAATTATTTCCTAAAATTAACAATAATACTGATGCCCGTTGATAAATTGAAGGTATAATAAAATTATAGTTTTCAATAATAATATTATTATAATAGCTTACATACTATGTAGACTTTATACTTGCATCTACTATTATGATTTGTAACAGTTTATTTAATTTTTTCCAATTCTGTAGAGGTATTCTAGATGCTATATAATTGATTTTTTTATTCTTAATAATCATATGGATAAATATTGTATTCGGATTCAATTGTCCCTTATTTTAAATTTTGGTTGTGATATTGATATAATCTCCTTTAAACACTAGTAACTCTATTTTGCTACATCTGGTGGGAACAAAGCAGTGCCTTCCATAAAAACTGTCTCCATAACTAACCTCTGGTCATCTCTATTCCACATTTGTTCTTGTTTTATGTTCACTATCATCCATCTAGAGATGACAGTGAGTTTTTAACCCGATTAATATTTATACTATCCAACCTTAAAAAATAGATATGGAGGCTAAAAAATAGATTTTAAATAAATGTTAAAAAATAAATGTGAATATAGATTTAGATATGGGTCTAGTAATAACCTAAACTAATGGATACCTATACTCGATGTGTTTTTATTAACTCATTTTTTTGGTACATAATATCTCACTTTACTCTTATATAATTTATGAGCCTGCAAAACATGAATGTATTAATTGGTAAAACATGAATATATTTGTTGAGCCTGCAAAGCCTTTTGAAAAGACACTCACGAAGTACGTTCCACGTGTAACATGCTTTTAAGAATTCAACCAGAAAAGATTTCTTTAAGAACAAATAAAGGAACGTTCCACGTGCAGCGTGCTTTTAAGACTCTTTAACTCTTCAAAAAGCACCCAGCCACCCACTCAACGTCATTTAAATATCAAAGAGTGAATACTGAATTGCTTCTACGTCATTTACCATCAAAGAGTAGGGTAAATCAGAGACCATTTATTATTTCAACATCATCAACCATTAAAACGATACTCATATGAGAGATGTTCATGCATCTGTTATTCAAAGAGACAGAGACGTACCACCAGACCAAAGGTCATCATCTCACATCTGTAACTGTTAAAAGAGCTTGTATGTCATTTTTCATTGTTAGAGACAATTTGTTTATAAAAAATACAGCTAATTCTGCGAGTGAAAGTGTGGAACTGATGGAAGGAGTTGAGAATCATACAACAAAGAATTTCTCTAGTCCACCTCATAAAGAAGAGGAGCTTGTAGCTATGAACTTTGGTGATCATGGTTTAACTAAAAGCAAGAAGCGTACTTCTCTTATGTGGCTAGAGTTTACTTTGGAAACTGTGAAAAGTATTGATAAGGCTGAGTGTAAGCATTGCAAAGGGAAGCTTTTTGCTAAAGGTACAGACGGGACTTCACATCTACATGAGCATTTGATCAAGTATTGTCCAAAGAAACATTTAAGACTTGTTGGAGGCCAGAAAAAATTATTAATTAGGAGTGGGACTAAGTTTGATGAGAAAAAAATATTGCAAACCTACAAATTTAGCCAGGAGTTCTCAAGAATAGAGTTAGTTAATATGATTATAATGCATGAGTATTCTTTATCTATGGTTGATCACATTGGTTTCAGAAGATTTGTAGCGAGTTTAAGCAATGAATTTAGGATGATATCTCATAATACATTGAGAAATGATATCCTAAAAATGTTTCTAAGTGAAAAATCAAACTTGAAAAAAATGTTGGAAGATCATGGGTCTAGGATTGCTATCATTACAGACAAGTGAACAACTTCCAACCAAAAGAAAGGATACATGGTTGTGACTGGACACTTCATTGATTATATGCAAATACTTTGTTAAATCTTTATCTTGGTTACCATATATAGACATAGTAATTTTCATGTTTAGTAATTAGTTCCTTTATACATGTTGAATATTAATTACTTAGAGAACGATAATGTGTTCTGTATTTAAGTTGTAATAAATTTTTTTTATCATTTTTTATAGGTTTATATTTGTGCCATGTCCATATACAAAGGAGACTCTATTGAAATTTTTAAAGGAGTGTTTGTATGAGTTTATCCTAGAAACGAAGATTTCTTCTGTGGTTGTGGATAATTGTAAAACAAATGATGTAATGATGAACCTTCTACATGAGAAGCTTGATGCCAATTCTCTTATA
>JANTPM010000009.1:21626896-21639899 GCA_025434745.1 Erythroxylum divaricatum
ATTCACTTCACCCAAGTCACATACTCTCATTAATGCTAACATGCTAATTAATCCCAACACACATAAATCTTGCAAGATCCCAAAAATCATCTAATCATTCTTAATCAAATAAATAAAAAAAATTCAGGCGCCAACAACAAATATTTGTCATCCTTCCATTGGAACTAGCGAGGAAAGGAGCAACCCAATTCAGAACTGCACTGATTGGTTTCTTCATTGGTAAGCGTCCTGTATACCTTGTAGTTTAGAGGACCCTTTCAAAAAAATGGCTAGCTTTCATGTTAACTGATACTTTGATTACTAGCTTGAACAAATTCCTGTTTAAGTTTAATTTAAAAGAAAGAATGAATTCGGTATTAGAGGAGGGCCCTTGCCATATCCAAGGAAAACCTTTTTTTTAGGAAATGAAGTTTGAATGCTGGTGAACAGGAAGAGATTAGATATGCTCCTGTATGGACTAGGCTTCATAACTTTCCTTACGAGTATTGGAATAATGAGGGATTAGGTAGAATAGCAAGTGCAGTAGGGAAAGCACTTCTTATGGATACTTAGATAGCTAAGATGTCTAGGGCTCAGTATGCCATAATGTGTGTAGAAATTGACCTTCAGAGTAATTGACTGATGAGTTTTCAGTTGGCAACTTATAGTAAAGATGGACAAATTACATTTAAAGAAGTTCTGATAGCGTATAAGTGAAGACCTGAAAATTATAGACAGAAGAAGGAATGGAATCCTACTGGTCGACTTTTTAAGACTAGATTCCAAAAAGAGTTGAAAATGGAGATGGTTCCACAACAAAGTAGAGCTAACCAAGAGATGGGGCTTAGACAGGAGCATATCCTTGAGGAGCCATAACTCAATCTAAATGATAACAAACCTCTAGATATTGTAACTGATCAAAGTAGCCACAAAGAAGTTCAGGAGAATCAAAATGATTTAGAAGGATGCCTTGCGGATGCTAACCCCCTGCTATAAGCAAATTAGGTAATCCCCTTTCCTTTCCTAAATCTGATTTGGTTCCTGATAGTCCTATTGAAGTTCAGAGTCCGAGTCTAAATGATGATGGAGAAGTGGCATTTACTAGAAGGAAGAGTAGGAAATCTAGGAGGAAACAAAAGTTGTAAGTCTTGAGTTCTTGTTTTTTTTTATGGCTTTAGCTTTTTGGAATATTAGGAGTCTCAATAATCCAAAGAAGAAGTTAGCTGTGAAGTCTTTCATTAAGTTGTTATCTAGCTCTTGTGTCTACTTAATTGAATCTAGAATAAAGTCTTTTTCTCTTTTGAACAATGTGTTCTCTTCCTTATTTTCTATGTGGCATAGTTATAGTAATTTAGATCAAGCTTCAAATGCAAGACTAGTGTTAGCCTGGAACCTGGACTGTTACATATGTTCCCCTATTATTACTACAAACCAACTGTTTCATATGGAGGTAACTCCCCTTAACAGTGATTCAGTTTTTCATATGACTTGTGTGTATATTTCCAATAATTATAACCACAGAATGTCTCTATGGTCTGCTATTTCTAACATCAAACTAAGAGTTGGGAGTCACCCGTGGGTAGTTGCTAGGGATTTTAATGTCATTTTGTTTTCCCATGAGGCTTAACCTCTAAGTAATTCTGGTCTTACTGGTATGAAGGACTTTAGGAAGTGTGTTGAAGATTGTCTTTTGTATGACTTAAATTCTAATGGTCCTAGTTTTACATGGTCCAATAAACAATCAGGTGAGCTCTTTATAGCTAGAAAGTTAGATAGAGCTCTGGTCAATTCGTCTGGGAGTTCCTGCTTTCCTAGATCTTATGAAGTGATTCATCTTCCAAACATTTCTGACCACTCTCCCATAGTGATTAAGGCCTTAGGTAACTAGCAGAAAAGACATTCTCCTTTAAGATTCTCTAACTTCTTAGCTTCTCAGGACAATTTTCTTCAAACTGTAAAAGATGCTTGGTCTACTCAGGTGCAAGGTACTTTTATGTTTTATGGGGTTTCTAAGCTCAAATTAGTTAAAATTACGCTCAAATCCTAAACTCTGATCAGGTACGGGATTTAAATGTTAGAGTGGACACCTGTTAAGCTGCCTTTAACTATATCCAAGCTCAAATAAGTCTTTTGCCTAATAGTCCTCACTTAGTTGAGCAGGAAAATCAAGCCATCACCAATCTAATTTGTGGTTTAGTAGATCAGGAATTGTTTTATAAACAATCTTCTTGTATTAAGTGGATCAAAGAGGGAGATAGGAATACCAAATTTTTTAATAACTTTATCTTGTCGAATATAAATAAGAACAACATGCACTCCTTATTTTTGGGTACTGGTCATTGGATTGTTGAGTTTAAAGAGATCCGAAAATAGTTCCTAGGTTTTTTTCAAAGCACTATTTGGAATAAGAAAAACCTTTCCTCCTCTAGAGATTATGTGAAAAAAAATTTCCTTCTCCTATTCCTAAAAATCTTAAAATTAATCTCATTTCTGAAGTCACAATGCAAGAGATTATGAATGTTTTTAATTCCTTTAATTCCAATAAGGCCCCTGGTCCGGATGGTTTCAATGGTTTCTTCTTTAAGAAAACTTGGCACATTGTCAGGGGTGATATTAATAGAGTCATTCAAGATTTTTCCATCATGGGAGGTTACTTAAAGAGCTTAACTTTACTTTTATTTATGTTATCCCAAAGACTGAACATCCTTCCACTGTGCATGACTATAGGCCAATTTCCTGCTGTAACCTTATTTACAAGATGATTTCTAAAATAATGGCAAATAGGATTAAAGACTTGTTTCTTCACCTCATCAACCCTAGTCAAAGTGCCTTCATAAAAGGTTGTCGAATAAGGGCTAATATCCTTTTGGCACAAGATAACTTTAAGAATTACCCCCTGTAGAACACTTATACGTGTTGTGCTTTGAAAATTGACCTAAGAAAAGCCTTTGATTCTATCCACTGGGATTTCCTTCTGAATGTACTCTTAGCTGTAGGTTTTCCTCCTACTTTTTTTGTGTGGATTGAATAATCTATTACCTCCCCTTCATATTCGATTTTGATCAATGGATCTCCTTTAAAAAATTTTCGTGGTAAATTAGGTTTAAGACAAAAGGATCCTTTATCCTTGTATCTCTTCATTATTTTTATAGAGGTTCTCTCAAGGAGTTCGAAAGCTTCTATTGCTTGTAATAGCTCTTTTAAAGTCCACTAGAAGGTGTAAAACTCTAAAACTATCCCACCTTCTTTTTTCTGATGATCTTTTAATGTTTAGTCATGCTAATCTGGTTTCGATTCAAACTTCACTTAATTGCCTGCGTCTTTTCTCAAACATGTCTGACCTGGACATCAACTTTAGCAAGAGTCAGTACTTTTTATCTTCTAATATAATTCATATGGCTCATCAGCTAAAAGCCCTAATAGGCCTTCAAAGAGGCCACCTTCCTATTCATTACCTAGGGATTTCCCTTTTAATAAATAGGTTTTTTAAGAGTGATTGCAGCCTTTTTTGGATAAAATTGACGCTAGAGTAAACAAATGGACCCATAAAATTCTTTCCTACACTAGTAGACTATATGTGCTCTCAACTTTACATGTGTATTGGTCTAGTAATTTTATTCTACCTTTCTCCATTATTAAGGATATAGAGACTAAATTAAGAAAATTCTTGTGATCTGGGAATGTAGTGTCTAACTCTCATGCGAAGGTTAAATGGAATGACCTATGTAGCCCTAAAAGAGAGGGTGGTTTAGGCATCAAACACTTATCTATGTGGAATAATGTGTTTATAGGAAAAAGAATATGGGTAATTTTCAATGATAAGGAAGTTTTGTGGGTTAGATGGGTGCATGCCATTATTCTTAAAAGGAAAACTTTTTGGGATGCACAACCTGCTAATAATAGTTCATGGAGTTGGAGCAAGCTGTTACATGTTAGGGATCTTATTGGAAATCAATTCAGATTTAAGATAGGAAATAGGTTATCGACTTTCTTATGGCAGGACTCTTGGCATCCAAGAGGTATTTTGAAGGACCACTTAACTCCCAGAGTGATCAATGGATCAGAATTACTGATGAAAGCAAAATTTTCCGATGTCATCAGAAATAATATGTGAAGCTGAAGGGAAGCCTCAATTGAGACCATACGAACCTTGGATCCCTTACCATATCAACCATAATACTCCCGACCTGATAGATTGGAGTGGCAGGAAGCCCCTCCAAAACTTACACAAATGCTTCAGCCTACTCTATCTTGAGACCTCCCAATCCTTGTGTCCCTTGGTACAAATTAGTTTAGCATAAAGGAACTAGCCCAAGATAGTCCTTCATCCTATAGTTAGCTTTTCTTAATAAGTTACAAATGAGCGACAAACTTCTCTTTTCATATGTCCCAAATCACTGCTCTTTGTGTTTCTTAGAGAATGAGTGCATTGACCATATGTTCTTTGAATGTACCTACTAAAAAACAGTATGGATACATTATTTAAACCATTTTCAGATCTATTTATCAAATCTGATATCCCTTCAAACCTTCCCAAGCTGGTTTAACCACCCTTTAAATTACGCAAATATTGAACTCAACCTTCTCATCATTCTCTGTGACTGTTTATAACATTTGGAACGAAAGAAACAATTGGACATTTAAAGACAAAGCGTTGGAAGTTGGGAACATAAGCACTAGAGTGGTCTTCCAAGTTATGGAACTTCTCAACATAAATACTGAAGGGAGGTAATTTGTGTAAGGATTATTTTCTCTAATGTTTATTTTGCAGGTTATCCTAGTTCTTGGCAATAAGAGACCATCCCTCCTTTGTTGGTTTCTTAAAGAATTAGAAGTATCCTTTAGGTTTCACCAAGGAGAAACGGGTGAGAACTATGCTAGCTTACGATGGAAACCCCAAACTTGGGATCATGCTGTTAGAGACAAGATGGATGCAAGAAGCAGTAAGAAAGGGCTCCACCTTCTCCTCGGTATTTTCAGCAAAGAAGACCCCACCCTCTTCAGGAAATTGTAAAGCATAGTTCAAAAGCTTTAACCTAAGAAGGTGGGTCTCAAAATTCTATTTTAGTTGAGAAAATGCTTGTCTATTTTACTTTTGCTTTACTGCATTAGTTTGTAAGTGTATGTGATTTGGTTAAGGTATACCTTTCTACAAGGTCATCTTGGTGGGTAGATATGTATAGGTAGTTTGTTGTGGTATGTTCAATTCATTAGTTGTAGAGTTCCTCATGTCCATAGGTGTGACTTTTCCTTTTGCGATTGGAAAGAGAGTTGCTTCTTGGGCAATCTCTTGATTTGTACGTAACTCTTTGTTGATTTATTTAATTTATTGATTTACCAAAAAAATAACATCGTTTTCTCAATAAAATAAAGAGTTGGATTGTTTGAGTTGAGTTTTAGGTCAGGTCAACTTGAATTTATCTTGTTGATTTTGAGCTAAGTCTAGCTGGATCGAAATGCAAACTTTTTACATACCCACTCTCAATGTGAGAGTATGAAAGAAGTTTGATTTATTGAGATTAGTCCAATTTAATTAGTTGGATTAGCCTTATGTCCATTATCACTATTTTTTTATCTTCATATATGTAATTCTTAAGCTCTTTTAAGGACTTCAATGATATCAAATAAATAAGATTCATTTGAAAGCATGAGAATAGGATAAGGGGGAAAGAATTAAAAATATAAAATCTTACCTAAATTTTTGTTATATTCTATTTATATAATTAGATTACAATTATAATTCTAAAAGAATTATTTACGTCAAGGAGACTACACAAGATCAAAATATAAACATATTTATTTATTTTGAAAATATTTTTATATATTTAGTACTTTTTATTTTTATTAAGTGTCAAAATGTCTGTACTAAATAAAGCTTTAATTCTCTATTTGCTTATGCTTGCTTATAAACTTAAAGGAAGTCCAACAAACTCATGTCAGTTTTAACCATTTATGGTTAACTAAGATTTTCTAATTATTCACGCTTGAGTAAATATATACTAGTTTTGATTTCTCCATCTAAAAAGAGAATAGAATACTTAACTAATTCATATGTTGATCCTACTAGAGTTGTTTATATCCTAGAATTGTTAAGCTTAGTAAACAACTTATGCTTATAACTCATAATAACTATTTGTTACAATCTAAATATTATGATATCAAGTCAATCTATTGATGTAAGAGAGACAAAAAAACACAAATTCCACCTTGACCATTAATGTGAACCCCATCAATGCCCTTATAATTAACACAATAAGAGTACTATGCATAGAGACCTAATTTAAGAACTAGGAACCCTCTAACTCCTAATGTTATAGTGAAACAACTATTAAACATATTTAAAATGTTATTTTTGGATACTTGTGACAGTATGCATGACCCTAATGATCTTGGTCATAGGCATAGAGAGCTCATGGACCTATGCGATGCATAAGTTGAAATCCAGTATAAGGCCTTTCCTCCACTTTAACAAGAGCAGTGGAATACTTATTTCAAAAATTGCATCCTATGTCAACTAACATGTTTTAATATGACTATTAAATTCATATAACACTTTATTTGTAATAAGCACAAACTGATGGACCTTATCTATTTGATATCAATAACTCAAAGAAAAGAAGAAAATCAGAGATTGCTTAGAATGCTAAACCCAATTTTCAATTTTGAATATGAGGGTATCAACCTTCATAAATAGATAAATACCTAGATGTAATTTCGTGAAAAAAGAATGGCTTTGAAATTTGAAGGAAGTACACAAAGTACAAAGTACCTTAATTTAAAAGATGTTAAGAAAATTTGAGAAGCTCAAATGCTAAAAGTAATGAAGAAGAAAAAGGGGTGCATCTTCAATATATGATGAAGAGAAGAAAGAACTATGGGAAGAACAAGCTAAGGATGAAAGTAAAGGAAAGAGTTAGGAAGGGCTTTTAAGGTTCAACACCTCACTAAGTAGTGTAGTTGACTGCATGTTAAATAATGATTTAGTTGTGAAGCCAAAAAAAATGGCACTAACCCCTTGAAAAGTATTAAAAACTTATACTTGCACTTCCATTATGACATAGGAAATAAGAACAAAGATTGTAAAAACTTCATAAGGTTGTTAATTCCCTTATTAGGTAAGGTTAAGTCATTTTTTAAAGAAAAATAATAGGATGATCTTTGTCTAGGGTCAAGGAATAAGGAACCAGATAAGGAATCACATCCCCTATAAAATGGTTATACATATGATTGTAAGAGGAGATCATAAAGAATCAAGATCAAGTCTAAGAAGGCACCATAAGGAGAAAGTTACGATTAACAGGTTAAGTCAGTCAAACCTAAATAGAGGATAAGTTTCTTTGAAATCACTTTTCAAGAGACTGATAGTAGATATGCAATCTAATCTTATAAGAATGTCATAATAGCAACATTATTAGTAACTAATTTTTAAGACAAAAGAATATTAATGGAAAAAGAAGCATTATAGATGTTTTATCATATGATACCTTTTTAAAATAGTGATCTCTATGAGCATACAGAAATCTATAATAACACTTTTACTGAATCTTAAAGGAGATCAAATCTAAACATAAGGAAAACAAAAAGTCTCTTTCCATGTTACTAAGAACAACCTTAAAGAAAATTAGAAATATGACATAATTCTATACAGTTAGATGGTGAGTGTATAGTTGATAAATACTTCTAATGCTACCAAAATTTTATTATTACAAATAGATTGCCCACTAATAGGTAAATGTGCCTGTTATTGGTAAATAATAAAAAATAGTAAGTAGGATATCAATCCTAGAAAGAAACGTTGCAAATAGAAAAGCCTATCATTATTAATTAGCAAAAATGTAATAAGTAGAAAGATGAAGGTTATGGATTTTTGAATAAAGAATCATAAAACAAAATTAAACTAACTTCATTAATAGCCAAGAAAATAAATGATAAAACAACTAACCAAAAATGAATACAGTCAAATAGCTACGTCTAAATGAGTACTTTTTCAAGTAGCACTTTTGACTTCATAATTTAATTAATTTAGATTGGATATGTTCTTTTGATTTATAGGAATTTTAGACATTGAAGTTATACTCTCTCAACCTACAACAATCTACTCTTTGGTTAATTAACTCATATCTCCACCTATGCTAATATATGTTTTGTAATTTTCAACCTAACGCTAGAAAGATTACGTATGTCTCTCTCAAACACCTTGTTTACCCTCTTTTATCTAATCTACATATCACTTATAAGTGGTCTCTTTAGAGTCGTCCATAGGTGAATTAAACTCAAATTTTTTTGTTGACATGAATAAATCAATAGTAAGACCCAAAAAAATTTAGCTTATAGAAATATATTTCATATGATAAATTAAATAAATAAATCCATTTAAAAATAACTACTAGCATTTTTCATATTTAAATATAGAAAATGTATTTAGCCATAAAACATATTCAAAATAATATGATCAAATGAAAAAGAGGAGTCAATAGGGGTAAATTTAGAAAAATTTCTTACTTTGATTACAACTTGATTCACTGAGATGATGTCTCGATCTTAATTCTCTAGTGAAACTTAAAATTGATTGCCTAAGGGTTAGAGAAGTCTTTTGCAGCTAACCCTACATTTTGGAGAGAAATGATGTTTCTTAAATTTGTTTTCTCTGAAAGACATGTAAACTCCTATAAAAATTAGAAGTTTCATCTTTAAATATGTTTTACTCTACCTAAGTCATAGTCTTTCCCATGATTGTGTTTTTATAGATAATAAACACAGCCTGTAGTATGACTATATGTCCATGTTATGAATAAAGATAACTACATAGCTTATAACATGACCATGTCTCCTAACCATGGATTCAATTGTTTTCAATTAGACTTGTAGATGTCTGTTATATAGTCATAGCTTAAACTTTTTTATTTGTTACATTTGATGCTTATATGCATAAGAGAGTAGGTTAAACCAATGTTGCAAAAATCATACCGGCCTTGGTACTTGATTGAATTATGGTATGGTATTGTATCGATACTGGTCAATATCGAGTATCATTTTGAGTAATTTTTTAAATTTATGAAATAGTCCCTGAATTTTTTTTAAAAATTGCAAAATGATCTATTGTCATATTGTATTGTATACTTTATAAGTTTACATCAACCCAATACCCAATACTATTATACTAATTTTAAGAATATGTAACCAAAATTTTATATCAATTTTCAATTAATTATTTACTTTATGTTTAAATAACATTCTCATTCTAGGTTTTATTTTAAGTTGAAACTTTCAAATTTCAAATTCATGCATGCCCACGGTGCATTTCATTCACATAAACCAAACCATAACCATTTAAGATAAATCCTACATAATCCAAATCACAACCGATCCAGCAAACATAAACTAAACCTCCATTAAGATAAACAAAATCATACATCTTTTCATTCATTTCCAATCCAGGTATCCAAACATTCACAAATCATAAATCCAATTAACAATTTAATTCCAAGTTCCAAATTCCAACTCATTTATAATCACAAATGCAATTAAGTAGAAAACACACACACACACACACAAATTCACAATCTAGGTATTTACTTCGGGTATTAGTGTCAAGTCGAGTTTGGATATGGATTTTTTCTAGATCTGTCGATTCCAAATACGGTGGTGACAGGCAATGGTGGACGATTGAAGACGAAAGATTGTGGCATCTCGCGTGGAGGAAAGCAATATAGAGGAGTGTTGAAGCCTGAAAGTGGTTCGGTGATGGCGCGTGGTGGCATCGTCCACAAAGAGGAGGGCTAAAAGTGGTGCAATGATGGCATGGAGAAAGCTGAGCAGAAAGTCGTGCAGTGGTTATGTCGTTGTCAGGAAGTGAGAAGCAGTCACTGAAGAGGAGAACAAGAGAGAGAGAGAATGGAGAGAGTGTCTAAGATTGAGAGAGAGAAAAACAAAAAGGAGAGAGAGAGGAAGTAAATGAGTGAGGGTCGGGTTAAGGGTTGGTAAATAATTTTGAATACAGTTCCAGTTGGTATATAACTAGTATTTTGAATACCAACCAGTACAGGCCAATACCATGCGAAAAAAGGGAGTTGGTCGATAAATTTACACTGATATAGTACCTTCCGGTCGATACCGACCAGTATAGAATGATACTCAAAACTCTAGTTCAAACCATATTTCTCTTAAAACTGTGAATTTCTTCTTATCTTCAATTCTTGAATACTATCATCTCAATGTCCAATTTACACAATTACCTGAAAAGATAACAAAAACTAAGTAAAACAAGAAAATTCATCATTAAAATGAAGAATAATAGAAAATATATGTGTAACTCATGCTCATCAAATATCCCCACATTTAAGGTTATCCTTGTTCTCAGCCAAATCAATTTCATCACTCTTAACTAAAAAATGTAGCGACTCCAAAAAAAATTAGTAAATCAATAAGGCATAAAGCTGTAATGTTCATCAATTAGTTAGGCTTTTACATACGTACTTTAAGTAAATCAATTCAATCTACCTCAACAATCTTTTAATCCTTAATTTACAAAATTCAACCTAATGTATAAAGTAGATATACATGAGAAAGAGGCTTTAACTTTCAAATTTTAAGCAACCTGAATGAACAAAAAATACACTTAACTATCAATTAACAAAGGAACATTTAGAAGTTTGTTTGAAAACCCATCTAACATTTTGATGCAAAAACAAACATCTTTTTATGAAAGTTCCCAATTACTTAGTTAGGTCACTTTTTCAAATAAATATTATTGTCACTCTTTAGCTTCACTTTTTGCTTAGGTTAAAGCTTGTGGAATGGATTTATTTATGGTCATTTACTTACATATTTTAGTTTTTTAATCTATATTTTTTTCAGTAGGATACTAAAATGCTTAGAAAAATTTCACTTTTAACTTATTGATTTGCCCAAATTATATACAAAAATCAAAATGTAAATTAAGTATTTGTTATCACAATTGTTGGAGTAAATTAGGACTAATAATAAATAATAAAAACATCTAATATGAATCTCGTTGATACTAGGAGTCTGGGAGATCTAGTAGGACATAGTCTTACCCTTAACTGGTAGAGAGATTGTTAAATTAGAACTAATAGTTACCAAATATCATAACTATTGTTCTAAAATTGTTTAATCATAAAAAAACAAGCTTATAGTGTATCATCGTGATTAATCTTCTATTATTGACAAAAAATTTCTTGAATTTATTATATTTTAAGCTAATTATAATAAAATTGATAAATATAACAAATAGGGTCTATTAATTAATCGATTTCCTCCCTATAGTTTAGTTGTATATTATCCTTAGCATACAAAATATAATTAAACATTAAGGATAATAAATATAAAAGGATGAAATAAAAATAATAAGCTTCCTTGGCTCCTAGTTATTGTTCTTTGTCCAAGGTATTCTTGATCATCATCTAGACATTATTTCTACTTTGTAAATAAACACAATTAATAAAAACACAAAACCATAATATGATAGAGGTAATTTACATTAAATTATGCTAAGATAAAATAAAAAACACAAATAAAATAAAAACTAAAAAATAAAATAAATAATTAAGGTGACAAAGGAAGAACATAATGTTAAACATTCCATAAGAAAAAGAAAACAAAAGAGAGGTTGAATCTATAGTAGGCTCATCATAATTTTCACCCTCCTCTTTTGGCATCATGAAGAACTATGCATGCTGCTCACAACAACCTTCATGATGAATATAAGTAGACAATTATTGCTCTATCCTTCACAAACCTATATGATGAACATAAGTAATAGTTATTGCTCTATCCTTCACAAACCTATATGATGAACATAAGTAGATAGTTATTACTTTATCATTCATAATCTCCATCCCTACTTATTTAATTAAATTTTATCCTCTAGAGTTTGGAGGCCTATCTTTGTTGCTCTTTCTTGAGATTAAAAATGATCTTTTCAATCCCTTCCCATAATAGCTATTGTGATGTGAGTTAGGCCTGTTGGGCGTCGATTCTGGAACCCAACTCTCAATCGGAACCATATAGTCTGAGCATATTATCCTATGGGGTTATTTTCAACAACCCTTATTAGTCATCATCTCACAATGGTGACGTGCCCATGATGATCAAACATCAAGCAAACTTATTACTTTAACTCAACCCTACTACGAGGAAATCGATATAAACATACATACATAATTGAACTACTTCAATCTGTCATTTCATTACTAAAACAACATAGTTGGAAAACTTTATTTACATATCCAAAAGCCACACCATTGGCTTATTACAAAAATACAAATAGAAAAATTGTGGAAGTTCCCTTAGACTCTTGATCACTTGACTTCTTAACTATCACCTGAAGAGGGGATAGAAAAGGGGTGAGCTTGAAAGCTCGTGGGTAATAGTTTATAATAGAAAAATAAACAAAAATCATTTTCAAAACTCATTGTAATTTTAAATTTTCAAAACCAAAGTAATTTCACATGCAAAATATCATCAAACACTTATTCCTCAAATTCTCAATTTATCAAACAATTTATGAACAATTTTAAATCATGTATGCATCAAACTTGTCAATAGATCATAAGCACCTAAACACATCATAATGGTTTGGGTGGATCCAAAACAGAACGTACTATACAATTCCTATGAGGGTCTTGTGTAGCCTTGAACTTATGGGAGTCCATGAAGGAGCTCTATGTCACTAGCGGACAGGCGGGAGAAGCCTTTAACTTGGTCAACATGCACGTGATTTAACTTAGGGGATCACCACAAACCTACATAACACATATATCATGACTTATAAACATGTGTTGCCCAAAACGACACTTCTTGTAAACTTGCTTTTTCATATACTTGATATATATATCTTGAAAACCATTCTCAAAAACATGAATTCATGTACATTTGATCTTTTCAAAAGAAAATCACTTTTATAAATCATCACACAACCCAAGTAGCAAACACATAGCAAATTTCATAAATCATTCATGGACAATGAATGCAGCACTTATGATGCAATTGGAAACATTAAACT
>JANTPM010000009.1:21649531-21661002 GCA_025434745.1 Erythroxylum divaricatum
TTAAGAATTGAAACAAGTTCTAGAGAGATATGAAATAAGTAGATGCACACAATATTGAAGAAAAAATTAGGCTCAAACATCCTTCCAACAAGGGTAATATCTCAAATGACAATCTCAAGTCTCAAAAACATAAAATGCTACTTTGTTAGCATGCCTTCATTCACTTTGTGTTGAAAACATCAAAAGTAAAATTAGCCAAAACCAACTGTTATTAAAAGAATGGAAGGTATTTTCCTGAACTCAAGTACCACTTTGAAACTTATAAGGTCTTTGAAAAACAAAAGAGACAAGAGTCTCATATGGAAGAAGTTAGAATTGAGGAAAAATTTTGTCACAAGCATTCTGTAAAAAAAAAGGGTGGATGTCGCGACGTGCATACGCATGGCGTGAATAACCGGCCTCGCCGCGGCTTGTGAACTGTTGTCGTGGCGAGGAATAGCAGAATGGCCAAAAGAAGAATGTTCACCAAGTTTAAAAATGTGTAACATTATGCAAGATTGGCTAACACACATCAAAAGTGTCATCAAGGATCATAACAAATAATAATAATAGGAACAGCTCCCCCACACTTATTCAACACATTGTCCTCAATGAAAATGAATATAGAGACGTGTTATTAATCACGGAGGCAAAAAGTGGTCAGGACAAAATGGGCTAAGAATCCAACAAACAAAAGAAAACATAAAACGAAACAGAAAAACAGAAAAGAAAGGGAAAACAAAACAGAACAAAATGCCAGAACTACGCCAAAGGATCATCAGGGGCAGGAGCAGGAGGGGCGGCCGCAGAAGTGTTAGGACCGGTCGAAGAATCACCGTCCGCAGGAGGAATGGGAAGGTGGAGGTGAGCTGCAATCAGGGCCAGCTGGGCTTCGATACGGAGAACAACCGCATGAAGGGTGGCCATCTAATGGGAGAGAGTGGTCAAGGGGGAAGGGGTTGAAGAGGATGAGGTAGGAGGTGCATTCGGGGGAGGCACATCTGTAGGTGGATCAGTAACAATAGGAGGGGTTATAGGGGGTGGTGAAGAAGGTAGTGGTGGTGGAGGTGGAGGAGGTGGTTACGGAAAGCGGGGTTGTTTAAGGCGGATGTAGCGGAACAGGGAGGCTGGTTCAAAGAGACGGTCAGAAGGAAGTTCCAAGACCTGATGGGACCGGAATAGATCGGTAACAAGGTGAGGAAACATAATTGAATGAGTGAGGGTAGAGGTAAGGATGGATTGATGGAGGGCTGAAGTGATTGCATAAGTAATATCAACCGGCCGTCCAACCATGAGGAGGTAAATTTATAGTGCCTATTCCTTAGGAACAAGGGCAAGGTGGGTGGTGGGAAGGACTTTTTTTTTATAAGATGAAGCCAAGGACGGGCCTCAGGATGGAGATCAGCACACCGAATATATCTCTGGGACGCCCTAGGTTGATGCTATTCGGCACCCTCAAGACAAAGGGTACGAAGGACATCATCCCAAGGGTAGTCATGAATAAGGTCGTCATAGTGACAGTGAAGGATAGGAAGGAGGTGGTAATGGTCACGAATGGCGGCATGTGTGAAGGAGCGAGGAATGGTAACAGCTTGGAAATGAATATCCAGGGTGTCATGGTAACGGGCATGGGTATAGGAATGACAAAAGAAGGTGTCATTTCCGAGAGTCCTAGGCTGCAGTAAACCGAAAAGTTGAGATCGAATGAGTTGGATGAAAAAAAGGTGGTGGGAGGGTGAGAGAGGGAAAGTTCCCTCCTGAGTAGTGGCCTAGCTTCTATCTTTGCAGCTAGGTCGGCATACTCCGGATCAACTGGAGGGGAGGAAGTGGAAGAGCGAGTGGGGGAGGCTGGAGGATGTGAACTGTGGGAAGGGCCAGAAGGTGAAGGTGAAGGCGAATGTTCGGAGGAGAAGTCAAGGGGGCTGAAAGAGTAGAAATCGGAGGGTGTAGTGGGACGGATGGAGGCGTTCTTGGTGCGAGGCATTGTCCTGAACAAAAAATAAACACACAGAAAAGTTAGAGAAACAAAAATAACAAAGGTTCGTCGCGGCGTCTGGTTGCGCACCGCAGCGAGACAAGTTGTGCGTCACACACTGCGGCGCATGCGGATCACACGTCGCGGCGAGCGAGAGAAAACCCACATGCCACAAAGAGCAGTCTGCGCGCCGTGGCGTAGAGCAGAAATCTGACACACCGTGACGCGTTGAAGCGTTGGTGCGATAGAAAACAATCCCTATTCTACAGAACAACAAAGAAAATAGAAACGACAAGAGATAAGAGATATCTTACAAGGTGAACACTGAGACAAAAAATGGACGACTGCGACGAGCTAGTAGCAATGGACGAAGAAAAAGGAGGGGTCGTGGCGCGATGAGGAAGGGGAAGTTGCGGCGTAAGAATGAATAGAAGGAATGAGAGGGAGGCGGCTTAAAGGTGGTGTGCTAAAGGGTTGTGAAAGTTAAGGGGGTAAAAGTACGAACATAACACTGGACAAAGGGAAGGACCATCGTGTAATAAGGATAAAAAGGGGTTTTACCCCTTTAGGGTTACACACAAGGGACTTGCGCCGCGACGTCAAAAGGCACATTAAAAACTATGAAAGTGTAGCCAATTTATATAATAAACTTGGGATCAATCATTGGCGCAATTATATGCTACGTAGAGCTTCAGTCACTATACGGAGAGCTATCAAGAATAAATTGCCTACAATTGACAGGTTGAATAGGTATATGGTTATTTCAAATAGATTTGTATTATATAAGCAAGAACAAGAAAACATAAATCATTTATTCTTTAAATTTCAGTTCACTCATTGTTTGTGGAAGGACATTCCAAGAAGATGCTTGTTAAAAAATCCATAGAAGAATAGAATCAGATTGTAAATTGTTGCTTAGCTTTAAACATGCACGATAAAACAAAACAGTGGTGCTTCTTTATTGCTTTATCTTATCTAGTCTAAGTTATTTGGGATGAAAGAAATATGGGAATTTTAAGGTTAAAGAGAAACAACATTCAAGATTATTTAGAGGACTCTTGATGCAATCAAGTTACACATTTTCACATTTGGAGACAAAATGTAGATTGATTCCAATCTTAACTTAATATGGAATTAATGGCTTTCTTAGCAATTTGGAGACTATTTCATAAGGTAATATTTTTCTACTTGTTTTGTATACCATTCATAATGATGGGCTAGTTTATGTAAAACTTGATATTGGCTTTCATGATTTAATTTATCACAAATTTTCAAAAGAAAAAAACGAGGAGAAAGGCCTCTAATTTCATCCTTCAAAGAGAAAAACAAACTAAAAGTGACTCATAGTGATGAAGTCAATATTATCAAGTTTACTCCTATAATTTCCACCCTTTTTCTTATTGCCTTCTCCAACATATTTTTCTTATTTGAAAAATATTTTTTCTATCCACATGCCTTTCAAACATGTTAAAGAAGATGATAAGTTTTCTTATTAATTTAATGTTAGGAGGAATGAGTTAGCTTAGACATGATGCATGCAATAGGCACTCCCAAAGACAACATCAGATTGGAGGACATAAATATGAAGTTCATTTGTACCTACTCCAAGATGCATATGGTCATAACAACTTTTATATTCTTTTTTTCCTTTTGTTCATTTTGTTCATCATTTTTGACAAGCATATTATATTTTCTTTTATGTTTAAGTTGTTTCTTCCTTATTCATAAGCTATAAGAACATCTTTAGAGATTTGAGTAGGGTTGGCAGAAATACAAAGTAGTGCTTTCCTAAAAACCTTCTAAGGTCTAAATGTCTTTTGCTAAAAAAATAAGCTTGCTAGGGAATAACTCTTTAAGTATCTCAATGAGTTTAAGAAAAAGGAGACATGGCTAAAAGATGAAAAGTAAGGGGTACAAATAACCAATTAAGGAGTATAATTAAAAGTTTGAGGGATAATAAATATAAGTTTTAGATTGTTCGTATTACCATAAGTATTGAGTTTTCTAAAACATAGAACTATGATAATTTAATTACCATGATAATGATATGGTTTATGGTCAGTCAAAAGCTTGCAAAAAAAAAAGTACCGTATCTTTTGTAGATCTAAACACTTTCTATGTTTTTATTGAGCCTATGTTGGCTTAAATTTGGGAGTCCAATTAATCATATCAAATTGATGGTGAAGTTAAGTCACTGAGACTACAAGTGAGGGACCCTTGACCGATGTTTTAAAAATAGACCTAAAGTTAAACAAGTAAGACAAGAAGTTTAAGGTTTAAAAAGCTCAACCAGTATTAGATCATCATAAAACTAGTTAAAGATTGAATAAAATTGAAGAATTTGAAATAGGTTTAAAGGAGCCTATCTTTACTCATTAAAGAATTTAAAGTTTAATTGAAAAAGGAGAATGTTAAATAAAAATTAGTTAGTTATTTTGGTTCATAAAGCTGGATCAATTTACTAAATCTGACATATTAATTAATAAACTGATAAGTTTTTAACAACAAGGTTATTAATGTAAATCAAATAAAAAAAGTTAAAAACCAAACTTCAAAATTGGTTTGTTCAAGGATTTTACGGTTGAATTAGTACGATCGATTCAATCTTTAATGATTGCCTTTAATGTCTGCTTTTGGTAATCACACGATAGCTTTTGGTGGTATCCCATTTCCATTTAATTATATTTTATTTTTTTAATAATTATAGGTGTGTATTGTGTAAAGATGATTTAGGAACTTTAAGCCCTAAACTTTTATGGTTTCAAGTATGTTATGTTTGAGCACTATAGAAATCATATTTGATATGGAAGGCTTGATCTAAACATATAATCTTTCCTAAATAAATATACAGATATGTCATGTTTATTTAATCATACCATGTTAATATAATATGAACCTTTCTTCAAGTGAATATAATCAATCCGTCAAGTCTAGACTTGATTATACCTCGTCAACATAATTTATAAAATTTTCTAAGTATGACATATTGGTTGAGTCTAGCCTTGATCATGCCTTATAAACATAATTTTAAACTTTTTCTAAGTAAATATGGCAACTCCATTAAATCTAAGCTTGATTATGTCTTATCCATATGATTTGAGAAATTTTCAAGTAAGTATAACAAGCTTGTTGTGTTTAGGTCTTGATCATGGATTTTCAATATAATTTTGAACTTTTCTAACTAAATATGCAAATTTTGTTGAGTTTAACCTCAACCATGCATTCTCAAGAGAACTTGGGTTTTTTTAAAGCAAATATGAAAAGTTTCTTGAGCTAAGCTCTATCATGCCTTACTAATATAATTTGAGGAAATTTCTAAGTAAATATGAATTATCTATTAATTATAGGCATGTTCATTCTTTGTCATCATGTTTTAAAAAAATTTAAAAGAGTAAATATAGCAGTTTTATAGAGTCTAAGCTCGATCATACGTTGCCAACATAATTTGGAAAATTTTCTAAGTCAAAATAATATGATTATAAAGTTTAAGTTTTTTTTATGCCTTTCAATTTAAAATTTTGGAATTTTTCATTTCTCTTTGAAGGATTTATCCTAAGCTTCTTCATCTTACATTTGCTTTTTAACTTTAAAAGCTTTTGTTTGGCCTGAGGTCTTTTGACATATAGATGACATTGTTATACTAAGGAGTTGGTGGATTTCTCGTAGGCCTAAGGTCTTTTGGTTTATAAGTTTTAGTTTTTATATTTGTAAGCTAGTGGATTTCTTATTGAATTGACGTCTTTTGATCTATGAGTTTTATTTTTTATGCTACAGAACTAACGAACTTGTCCTAGACTTAAACTATTTTAACTTATAATTTTTAACTTTGAAGCTAAGAGTTATTGAAATCCAAATATAAACCATTTTATTAAAATAATTAAATTTTTAAAAATTAGATCAGAACTTAAACTAGTAAAACAAGAGGTTTAAGGTATAAAATATTCAACTATTATTAAACCTTTACAAAATGGATTAAAATTGAATAAAATTGAAGAATTTGATATAGGATTAAAAGAGACCGTCCTTATCCATTGAAGAATTTAAATTTTAATTGAAAAAGGAGACTATTAAATAAAAATTAATTAGTTTATTTTAATTTATAAAGATTGATTAATTTATGAAAATAAAAAATAATTATTAAGCTGATATGTTTTTAACAACAAAAGCTATTGAATTAAATCGAATTGGAAAGATAGCTTGTTGAAAGTTTTTATGGTTGAATTGGCCAAATTGGTTCAGTTTTTTATTCATTGAAAATAATGTAAATGTGTAACATGTAAAGTATATGAGAGTTTTAAATATATTTTTAATGGAAAATATTATTTTAAGTGTGTTACATTCTAAAATCTTAAAATGTGTTGTCTAAAGTGTCCAACCTTTCAAGTTTGTAGCATCCTGGTTTGATCATTTCTTTGAGGTGGTAGGGTTTAGATCAATTTAGAGTGCTTTCCTTGAAATTACATCTTTAATAGAATTTCATCTTTCATAAGATTAATTCACCATATTTGAGGTTTTGGTGTCTTACCATTCGAGAGACTATCTTTTTAACCCTTTATTACTCATTATTACTATATGGATGACATATTTTCATCTGTAGACTTTGTAATCTTAACTTTATAGGTACTAAGGCTTCTACTTTGAAGATGAGGCTAAAGGATATTTCTTTTGTAGGTGTTCTTGAAGTTGTTTGATATGGCTATAGTATGTTATATAACTCCTTTTACCTTTAGTGTCATTAACCTTAACTTTCAATCCTTGCAATATAATCTTGTTTGTTACCATAGACTGTTCATTGACCTATGGATATGCTGCCAAAGCAAAGCGATATTTTGTTTCTAAGTCATCACATAATTCTTTAAAGGCCTTGTTATCAAATTATGTATCATTATCTATCATAATTACTAAAAGGAATATTATATTTGCAAAGGATATTCTTTTTCAAGAAGTTATTCATTGACCTTCATATCATATTAGTAAGTGGCTTTGCTAGGCATTCAATTTTCTCATTAAAAAGGAATTTATTTATAATTCCTATCCCAATTATGTAAAAGGAATCACATAATTGGCAAAAGGTATATTTTATAATGTCTTTGATACTTGTCACACTTTTTTTTTGTAGAACTTTGGTTTTATTATAAACTATAATCCAATAATATCCTTACCTTTTTATCAGCTCCACATGCTGTTTTATGAGCTCTTACAAGAATTTTCCATGTTTGTTTCTAAGGTATGTATTTTAAATAAGGTAACGTGTAAGAGCGCATAATGCTATCCCTCAATAATGACATATTTAGCAGCTTACTATATGCTTATCTTAACCTCTCTTGAATGTTTAAGGAGCTTGTCATTTTGGATGTATTCAATTATAGGATAGGTATAGTCTTTCTTATCTAGGATCATATTGTTGATTCGTCTCTTTATCTTATAACTTTGATTCTTCTTGTTCTTCATAAAATGCACCTTCAGAGTCACAACATTGTTTGCTCTTATTTTGGAGAGATGATATTCTCTATGATTTATTATTGAAGGATGATCTTGAGTTTAGCCTGTATGTTGTTTTTTCACTACTTTAAAAATTTCTCTTTCATAACCAAATTTGCTCCTTTATCTCATATTAAGGATTAAACTAGCCCGAGATTAACAAGTTAGTCCATTTTTGAACCCCATCTAGTAGAATATGGTGGTACTTATGGTCTATCTTGACAATCTAGTATTTGACAATAAAGTGATTGCAGAAATACAATTAAATGATTTATGATCATAATAATAGATCACTTTAGTATAAGAAATACATTATTCATTTTAGATTAAATAAATACTCTAGGTTTACAACAAGTAACTATTACATCCATTTTAGGTTAAACTTAAGCTCGAAAGTGCCAACCAAATCTGTTTTAGGCTAGGAAAAACTTTGTTATTTTAAACTTAACCCTTTGCCATCCTTATATCATATACCTCATTAACCTAAAGTCTAATATAAATTTAATAGTCTTAAGTTTTAAGGTTATAAGTGGTGTCAACAAAAGTGGTTTGTTTTAAAAAAAAATTCTTTAATTGATCAAGGGCTTGATGATACTCTTTTGTCCACTTGAACTCTTTAGGTTTATGTAAGTAGCAAAATGTAAATCTAGATAGGAATCTATAAAAACTTGCTATCCTAATTATTATTTTGTATGCATCATTGATTATTTTTAGAACTTCCACGTTCATATTTGTATGTTTTTCTACTCATTTGGTTGATATACCCATATACGTTACTATAAAAGTAAGTAACTTTTCAGCTTCTATGCACTTTATAAGGTTAATTTTCATTTTATATTTTCAAAGTGTATCATACATTCTCCCAGATATGATATATTCTCACCCCTTCTCTTATTTTCATTGTCGTATTGTTTATGTACATTTTTATATTCTTCTTTGATTGCCTTTGAAAAAAAGGGCTTATTATCCTTTAGTAAATAACCTCTACATCAAATGGTATTACGTTGTAAGAATAGATGCCCTTGTGGGTGATGAAGGATGTTCTTTCTTTATCTACTACATTCATCTTGATTTGGATATATATTGAATAGGCATTTACAAAATTGAGTGTTTTACGGCTTGAGGTAGCATCTACTAGTTGTTTTATTTTTAGAAAGGTCTAGCACATAACATGAAAACTATTATAGTAATGGATTGATAGGAAAATTCTTAATATGAAGAATGAATAAGATAGACCTCATACTTTAAAGGAAGTACAGGAAATTAAAAAAATATGGACGATAGTTGAAATGGATGGAGCAACAACTATCTACTTACTTTCATCATATAAGTTGCTCTGAGCAGCTTGCCTAATCCTCCACAATAGTTGAGGAGGAGATTGATCATGATGATGAGCCTATTATGGATCAAGCCTCTTTTTTTCCTTTTATTATGGCATGTAAATTTTAACATTGTATTTTTACTTTGTATATCCTAGCGTTTTTTTATTTTATTTTATCTGTGTTTAATACTTTTATCTTAATTTAAAGTTGATATCCAATGGTGTTTTTTTTTATCATTTTTATGTTATCATTAGTTACATTTTTTTACAAAAATAAAAGTAATGTTAGATGATGATTGAGAATATCTTGGATAACAAGATAAAAACTAAAAGCTAGAGAAGTGACTTATACAATTTTATTTCCTGCCCTTCAATTTATTGTCTTTAATGTTTATTTTTCATTCTTTAGATTACATATATTGGGGATAATATACAAATTAAGTGTATGGAGGGAGCTAAATGATTAACAGACCCTATTTGTTACGCTTATCGATTTTATTGTAATTAGCTTAAACTAAAACAAATCTAGGAAAATTTTAATCAATATGAAAACTATAAATTTGGTTGTTTTTTTTATTTAGTGAGTTTAGGCTAACACTTATGAGCATTACTAATTGTTCTAATTTGTTCCAATAATTGTAATACTAGATACTTAATTTGTATTATAATATTTTTATATAATTTAGGCATATCATCAGTTAAAATTGAATTCTTTCTAAATATTTTTGTATCCAACTAAAAAGTATAGATAAATAAATATAAAAAGTTATGCATATAAGTGAGCATAAATAAATTTTCTCCGTTGGCTTTAATCTAAGTGAAAATGTTGAAGTTGAAGAGTAGTGTTGTATCCATTTAAAATAGTGACCTAACCAAGTAACTAGAGCATTTATAATAAGGTGTTTTCTTTCACATCAAAAGGTTAAGAGACTTTTCTAAGAAGCCTTTAAATTCTCCTTCACTAATTCAAATTTTATCCTTTTTTTCTTTTATTTCAAGGTATCAAAATATTTGAAAGTTGAAACATCTTTCTTATATATATCTACTTTATACATTGGGTTGAATTGTAAATTAAGTTGATGTTTGAAGGATTGTCAAGGTAAACTTAATTGATTTATGATTTAATACAAGTATTTAAAAGCCTAACTAGTTGATAAACATTTCAACTTAATGCGTGATGGATAATCTTGATTACTCTTTTTGATTAGTTGAATTCTTTCTTGGAATTACGTTTTTAAGTTAAAGAGTGATGGGACTAATTTGTTTGAGGACAAAAAGAAAAGATTAAGTATGGTGATACTTGATATGCATGATTTAAGCATGTATTTCTTAAGCATTTTGTTTGATTTTAATGCTTAATTACCTTGCTTTACTTAGTGTTTGTTAACTTTTCAAGTAATTATGCAAATTAGATGTTAAGATGATACTGTTTAAGAATTAAAGGAAATTCTAATTAAAAATACAAAAAAATTCATAATTCTTATAGGAACAGAATATGGTCCATGCTCGTGTGCCAATCTATCTTTGAAAGGATTAAATGTAGTAAGTGAAATGGTTTGAGCTATAGTCGTGTATAAGACCATGTGTAAGCTCGAGAGAAAATAATATGATTTATGGTTAGGAGATACAAAAGTCGTAGGTACTATATATTCCTCTTTAAGAAGACAGTGAGATCCACAGCTTGCAATCATGACTAAAAATCAAGGTTGTATCTATTACCTATAACAAATATTAAGGCCTATGGTTTAGGCCATGAACATGGGCAGATGGCAACCTAGGTAAAATAAAATGTTTTTAAGGGAAAAATCTCAATTTTTATGGGACTTTAAATTTTTTTGAGAAAACACATATAAAAATAATCCTTTTTTATAAAGAAAATGTATTTTATAATGTCTAAATCTTGATTTTTATGGGACTTTAGACTTTTTTGGGGAGAAAAGTCATCTAAAAAATATCCTTTTTTCTCCAAAATCTAGGGCTAACTAGTGAAGACTACTTTAACCCTTAGGTAATCAATTTTAAGTTATTTTTCACCAAAGAATTAGGATCCAAACATTATCTTAGTGGATTAAACTATTGACAAAATTAGGGAGTTTATCTAGCCTTACTTCTATTATAACCACTCTATCTTTACCATTTCATTTCATTGTTTTAAATATGTTTTATGATTGAATACTTTTTTTGTTAAGATACAAAAAATCATAGTAGTTATTTTTATATTGATTGATTTAATTTAATTTAGGATATATAATATATTTTTGTAAGCTATCTTTATTAGTATTAATTCTTATTTATTCATTCTAGAATTTAAATATGATCTTAATTCTCTTGTGGAGGATTCCAAAGAGTTTGCTTTTAAGTTGACCTTGAATTAGATAGAGGGATTTGAACAAAGTACTTAAGGGAGGCGTACATAATCTTCTTGGTGTTAGGGTGAAACCTTTTATAATATTTCATAAAACTCAATGAATTTGAAAAGATGTTAGCATAAATAAAGATATTGGTTAACCAATTGGAAGGTATAAGGTTTTAGCTTGAGAGAGTACCGTCTTAGTGTATAAAAAGTCCTATCAATCTAGATAATATATCCAATGTAACATCCCACCCCCTAACAGGAAGGGTAAAATAGTAAATTGGTATAGGATGAGATTGATAGGGATTAATTAGTATTGTTCATGCATACTAGTATTAGTAAACAGTGAAATTGTGCACATG
>JANTPM010000009.1:21672490-21690889 GCA_025434745.1 Erythroxylum divaricatum
CTTCCAAAATTGCCCCTTCCTTTTTGCCTTAAAAATTTTAGAGAAATGTCCCTCTATGTCTTACGAATCCATCGCTTCAAGAATCAGATCATTCAAAGCTCTATAGTTCAAGATATCTCCAAAATACTGTAGTTTGTTCTTCAGACTCGAGGCTGAACACTACATCTAAATTCTGATCCAAAATTGAAAGTCTTAAAGGCTTAATTGGCGATCATCTCCTTCAGAACATTTATAGACCTATGTCTCTACTTTAATTTGCAAGAAGAATCAAATCTATCGGAGCTCTATAGCTTGAGATATCTCTAAAATACTGAAGTCTGTTCAGACCATTACAAAACCGGAACTGAACACTACACCTAATTCCAATCAGAAATTGATTGTCTTTGAGGCTACATTATTGATCGGCTCCTGCATAACATTTGTAGCCCCATATCTCTATTTTAATCTGCATGAAAAATCAGATCAATTCGAGCTCTATATCTCAAGATATCTCTAAAATATCGAACGATGTTAGGACCTTTTCCATAGGTCAGCTCACTTAGATCAGGTTGATTCCATTTAATGCCAAAACCGATTTAGTTGGTAGGAAAAGATAGAAAAATATCTTAGGAATCCAACGCTTCAAAAATCAGATCGATCGGAGGTCGGACGAAGAAGTTATACTCAAAAGAGTGAAGGGAGGTCAGAGCTCGGCAAAAAAATCAAAGCTCGACTAGAACGAAGATCGGTCGGCCAACAGAGGTCGGTCGGCCATCAGGGGTAGGTCAGTCAACAGAGGTCGGTCGGCTATCAGAGTTCGGTCGGCCATCAGGGGTCTGTCGGCCAACAGAGGTCAGCCAACAGAGATTGGCTAACAGAGGTCGGCCAACAGAGGTCGGTCGGCTATCAGAGGTCGGTCGGTCATCAGGGGTCGGTCGGCCAACAGAGGTCGGCCAGTAGAGGTCGGCCAACACCTAATCCAACCTTCAAACTTCTAACACTCATAACTTTTGACTCCGAGCTTCGAATTTTATAAACTTGGTATCGTTGTAAATATAAAAGACAGATCTACAATTTTTAAGAAGGACTCAAAAGCAAGCTCGGTCTCTAAAGGGGTCAAAAATGTACTCAAATATGACCGATTGATAATCTCCTCAAAACTTTACACAGCTCCTCAACTTGTAAACATCATAACTTTTGACCAAGAACTCCAAATTTAACATACTTGGTGTCTATATAAAGGTAAAATAACCCTCTACAACTTTTATGAAGTTCTTAAAAATCTGATCGACCTCTAAATAGGTCAAAAACTCCACACAAAGTGACTAGTCGATCGGCTTCACACTAAACAGTATCAGAACTTCTAACAATCATTACTTTCTACTTCCTTGTCCAATATTTTCGTGCTTTATATCAACGGAAAGATAACAACAAGCTCTACAATGTTTATGAAGAACTCCAAAGTAATGTCAACCTCTAGCTAAGTCAATTTGTCAATCAAATTTTCTGCCCTGTTAGCAATTACCTAAGCAATATCCAAACTCCAAATTATCATAACTTCTTACCCCAATATCGAAAAATTGCATACTATATGGCGTTAGAAAGCTGGAAACATGAGATACAATTTCATTGAAACCCAATGAAAAAATTCTACATCAATGAGATTCAAAATCCAAATCAAAGCCACTGCTTAGAAATTTCCATACTAAACAACATTCAAACTTCATAATTTCACATCTTTCAACCTCCACATGCAAACATTGAATATTATACATTACTTTAAAGCTATTCTAATTCTCTATGACTTTGACATAAACCATTTACTCCAATTTGAACTACATCGGTATGGTAGTCGGCCTCAAAGAACAATACACACAAATCTATACTTCATAGTATTTTTCCAAAACAATGTGCCAAGTACACTTAACTTCGAAAACTCATAAATTTTGATTCCGACATCGAAAACTGTCAAAATTTATGACTACAGAAAGCTCTCAACATAATCTACAAATTTAATGAAGATCATTTCTTCAAAATCTTTCCAAATCAAAAAGTCAACTTTCTACTCCAAAAAGTCAAACTTTCTAAATTCTTCAAATTTCACAATTTCACTTTCTATTTCTTGATTTCAACTTCCATTTCAATCATCTCATCCACTTAAACTTTCATAACCAAAACTAATCTTCAAAGTCATCAAAACCAATAAATTCTTTTTCTTATCAATTTCCTCAAGGCATAAAAACTTTTATAACACAATTCATATCCGAAAACGCTCATTGAATTCATTTTAATATTTATAATTTTCACCAAAAGTTCGGTGTCTAACACTTGTATTTATAAGGCATGATAAGTTTGATCATATGTCAATGAATTAGTTCAATTAGAGCAAAATGGAATAAAGCCATATGTTAT
Organism: Erythroxylum divaricatum; assembly: GCA_025434745.1. Taxonomy (NCBI): domain Eukaryota; kingdom Viridiplantae; phylum Streptophyta; class Magnoliopsida; order Malpighiales; family Erythroxylaceae; genus Erythroxylum; species Erythroxylum divaricatum. The sequence goes on from JANTPM010000009.1 coordinate 21,674,882, forward strand.
ACACTACATTATTTACTTGTGATTTTGAAATTTGAAATGAATTGTTTTAAAAACTACCAAGTCCTAGTCGTGGGTAGATAGGCATGCCTAGAAAGGTTTGAAACTGCTAGTGTAACTTAACACTAATGTGTCCCCTGATTATTGACACTACAATGTCCTCTGATTATCGACACTACGGTGTCCCCTGATTTAGAGACATTAGTCTCTTCTATTTCAGATACCAATAGTGGTTTCTTCTGACTAGTCCCGTTACCTATTTATGTCAAAAGGATTAGCAGGCTAACTTGCTTTATGTTCTGATATATATTCAATTCTATTATAAGCTAAGTTTAGTTTTGATACAACTAAAATTTTGTTATGATATAATCAAGTTCTGGTCTAACGTAATCAAGTTCTGTTATGATGCTTTAAAGTTCTGTTTTAATATTATGATATTATATTCAGATACTTGTAATTTGTATTCTAAAGCATGTATAACTTGTTGAAATATGTTAAATTTGTTATGATATAATTAACGTGGGTTTGTTTTTTAATTTGAACAATTAAATGTTGTATGTGATTTTATATGATTCAGTGCATATGAATGCTAGACTATTATTATAAACAATCACCAGATTATATCTTGCTTAGTTTTCCCCACTAAGATATATGCTTAGCATGGCAGTTTTGCCTCTGTGTAGGTTCTGATAAGAAGGTTTAAAGACTGGAATAAATACAACTGCAATGGCCAAAGAAGGATGTGCTTTGTTTTGGAAGATGTATATTTGTGTTTAAGTTTAAGTTTAAGTTTAAGTTGTATTTCAATGTATTGAGACGTGTTGTATTTTGTGTTTTGTTTAATGGTTTGTAATAACCTTAATACATGATGGATTATGTTTAAGGCATGTATGATGATAAGTTTATTATATATGATGTATGTTATGGTTTGTTTACAACAACATCTAATGATATGTAATGTATGTTCTTTGAGTTTCTGGGAATGCATGTAATGAATGTTTAGTATGTTTTAGATTATTTTGGTTTTATTTTGTGTAACATCTGGATGTTAAGTCAAAATGACTTTCCATAAATGATTTTGATGAAGTAAAAATAATAATGAAAAACAGACAAAAGCTAAGTTGAAAAGAAGATGATAGAAAAGCAGACAAAGAAATACAGACGAAAGAAAAGCAGATGAATGAAAAGCAGACGAATGAAAAGAAGACGATGAAAAGCAGACGATAGAAAAGCAGACAAAGAAATACAGACCGAAGAAAAGCAGACGAATGAAAAGCAGACAAAATAAAAACAGAAGAAGGAAAATAGAAGAAGAAAAACAGATGAAGAAAAGCAGACGAAGAAAAACAGACGATAGAAAAGCAGATGAAGAAAAGCAGACGAAGAAAAGTAGATGGAATCAAACCATGTCAAATCAAGAATCAATTTGAGTTAGTTACAGAACTTAACTAAATAACCGTTTCTTAAAAGAAACAAGAATCAAGAATCAAGAAGCAGTTGAAGATGAAGTGTTGGGCCCCAAAATTTTATTATTTGATACTATTAAGTATGAATTGATTTTGATTGTGTGATTTATTATTTAGTGTGATTGTTTTGGAAGTATTAACGGAAAAATTAAGATTAAATTGAGTATAGTATGGTGTAAGTGGAAATGAAAGAGTAAAAGTGACTAAGGGCAAAAAGGGGAGATCACTTAAGTTGGAGAGGCTAAGGCATTACTTGGAGGGGCAAAATGGTCCTTGATCATTCCCTTTATGCTTAAGGAAAGAAATTAGAGAAAGAAAGAGTGAAAGTGAAGGGAGAAAGAAGAGAGTGTCGTTGGTGGCTTAAGGGAGAAGAAGAGAAAATAGGGTTTTGCAATTCTTGGGGATTTCGAAGAAATTGAAGCTTCATCTGATAAGCATAAGCATATTTTCTTCATGTTTGGGTTGGATGAAATCCTAGAATAGCTTAGAATGTGTAGGATTCAGTAGTTGAGAAGTTTATGGAAAAATGATAAAATCTCTTTTGGTTGATGATCTTCTTGTGTTTGTGATTATTTTTAAGTTTGTAATGAGTTTAGAACTGGAGTTTAAGGCATGATTTAAGGTTTAGATGTTTTATTTTTGTAATATGGGAGGATTGTGGATGAAGAATGTGAGAAAAATCGAGCTCGGGAGAGTTGTCTGGGCTCACACGTCGCGACGTGCTCATGTGCATGTCGCGGTGCGCGAAGGTATGCACGTCTTTAAGTCTCCATGGACTTTATTACAAGACTGCCTAAATCTTATAGTTTTGAAGTCATCTTGGTGGTAGTGGATCGCCTATCCAAATATGCCCATTTCTTACTCCTCAAGCACCCTTTCACTGCTAAAACAATGGCTGAAGCTTTCATCTGTGAGGTAGAACGGTTACATGGCCTTCCTCATTCTATATTGAGTGATAGAGACCCACTCTTCACTAGCAATATTTGGAAGGAGATGTTTAAACTACAAGTCACAACACTAAAGATGAGTTCCTCCTACCATCCGCAAACAGATGGACAAATGGATGCTCTAAACCGGTGTCTAGAAACTTATCTTTGTTGTTTTTCATCTGAACAATCTAAAAACTGGTCCTATTGGATAACCTAGGTTGAATACTGGTATAATACTAGTTTCCATGTTTCCTTCGGGAAAACTCCTTTCAAAGTTGTCTATGGTCGTCTAACTCCTACCCTACTTCAATTTTCTCAAGGAGAAACTCAGGTAGAATCCGTGGAGTTAGCTTTGATTGATAGAGATGAGGCTTTGAGACAACTAAAGCATAACCTCTGCCGTGTCCAGGTTATGATGAAGAGAGCTACAGACAATCATAGGAGGGATGTACATTTTCAAGAGGGAGATTTGGTTTTTGTAAAACTTCGACCACATAGGCAATCTTCTGTTGCACGAAGGATATGCCCTAAGCTCTCGACCCGTTATTATGGACCTTTCTAGATTATTAAAAAGGTGGGACAAGTTGCTTATAAGCTCCAACTTCCTCCAACATCCAAAGTCCACCTGGTTTTCCATGTTTCTCAGTTAAAGAAGGCTGTAGGTGTTCACTCTATTGAGCACACTCTACCTAATGGGTTAGAAATGGATCATGAGGACTTGGTTGAACCAAAAGCCATCTTAGCCTCACTATTGATTCAGTCTAAGGGCAGTAACACTCTCCAGTGACTTGTTCGTTGGAGGGACAAACCAGTTGAAGAAGCAATTTGGGGGACACAGATTTCATCAAAGGGCAGTTTCCTTCTCTTCACCTTGAGGACAAGGTGCCTATTGAGGAGGAGGGAATTGTTAGTACTCAATCCTAACCCATAGTGCAGCAGTCTAAGTCCATCCAAACTTACATTCGTAGGGGTAAGATGGGGAAAAGAACCATGGCCACATAGGCAGGTTATTAGGCAATCTGTTGCGAGTTTGTTATGGAGAGAGGTTGTGTAGAGTGTGGCAGTATAAGGATTGAACTTAGGAGAAAGGGGGGAACATTCATGATTGATCACTGTCTAGTGTATTAGCCTGGGATAATTTCTCAGGAGGAATCTATAGGTGTAACTCTTATCATATACGGAAATAATACAATCTCTACAGTTATCTCTATCACATAAGGGATATTTTGCAGGGATCGTTTAAAGAATGATTTCTAAACTGGTTTTTAACTTACTTGAAACAAGCTTGCATTTAAGAAGTTTTAATTGAGCTGGATCTTTAAAGATATCTTTGTCAACCTAAAAGATGTATTCACATTAAAGAAATAACGTCCAAACCACACAAAAAAAAGGCTGTTATGTACAACTCTCATTCAGTCATTTTAAGCGCAAATCCCATAAAAGAGTTGGAAGGAGTATGGTATATACGAGCATGAAGAGGGTTTGATTTATTGAGATTAGTCTAAATCTAAGGCAGAGTTATCCCTGATGGTCACATGCACATTATCTTTATATTTTTATCTTTAGGCTTGTTTCCAACTTTCTCCCAAGCCTTTTAGAGTTCCTAAAGATATTGAATAGATCAAATCTATTTTAAATTCGACGATATGATGGAGGTAGAATTCCATCTGAAAATTGATTATTCTTAGAATAACTGGATTGCAATTCTACTACTAGAAGAATCATTTATATAATGGAGGCTACACAAGGTTAAAATATATATTCATATGTTCATTCTATAGGTATTTTATATTTCTATAATCATTTATATAATAGAGGGTTTATTATTTTTTAAATTTGTTTATTTATTTATTTACGGAAACCCACATCAGTGGGATTCATTTATTTATTTGCGTAAAATAGATCCACTCTAGTTTTCATCCACATTGAAAATTATAGCATAGTACAATCCTCATACACTCCCTTTCATAATCAGTTTTTAGAGTCAAGTCTTCTTCTTCTTCTTCTTTAATTAGAATAGAGGCAGTCACCTTTTTTCCTATGAAGTGAGTTTGCTTTACTAGACTCATCTTTTTCTTTTCTTACTGATGCATGTAGGATTCCATGGAAAGGATTGTAGATCACGGTGGAGAAGAATGCCTTTTTTTCTAAATTTTGCAATAAATAAATCACAGCGGAGGAACCTGTTTTTTCTTTAAGTGAGAAATAAAGTATTCTCTGTTGATCTTGGTTAGTATTATATTAGACTTTAACATCCCAATTATGCCTCTAATTTTCTGTATTTGCTTGTTTTCCAAGCTAAGTCCTTAGAATTTAGTCATTTACCAAGACTCTGCTCCAAGTAGTGCTTTGTAGTCATTTCAGTGTTATGGTTTCGTAAAAGAAGGGACTTATTAGTTGTTCTCGATTAAGGATAAAGGGAGGAAAAGAATAGACATAGCACTAGAAATTGTGATTAAGACTGATTTCTCTAATGAATAGAAAAGTAACAAACTTTCAAGCATGCCTCTTTATGACTATCCACATGGTTTCCTCGTTTACTAAATCTTCACCTAATAAGGATGTTAAACAGCATATTCCTTATGCAGAGAAAAGGACTGATCTTCTGAAATTAATTCTCCAAACATGCTACAAGGTATCTCTTGTGTTCTTGGGAAATTTTAACAAACTTGTTGAATGGGTTGCTATTGCAAGCGAATTCCATGTATTCATCTTCTTTTAGACACAAAGATGATCCGCCATAGAACAATTCGAAAGAACTACAACCCTGGAAACAAACAAGTAGCAGAGCACACAAATTCATCTAAGGTAATGAAAAAAGTAATTAAATGTTTTCCTTAGCTCCAATAAAAAGCTCAGAATTCCTGCTAACGTCAGCTGTAACGTGAGTACAGAAATAGGGTATCTCACATCAGTCAAGATTGTTCGAAGGATAATAAGGTATGTAATTAACAATCAAATGGGTTATTCATCAACACCTCGTTCATTGGCTGAATCACTAGAGCAACCAAGAGCGGTGATATGGTGCACTCATGTAATATTTTTCCCATAATGAAAGGGATGAAGAAGGAAACAAATGAATAAACTTGAAGTTTCATTAACTGTATCTCTTTCAATTCAATATCGAAAGACAGTTCAAGAGGTATATATGTTAACATTCGACACAAAGTGCAGCACCTAATCATTCTTCCAAGCATACAAGACGAGAGAAAAGCCAAGACCTCGTAACTGGTAATCTTTGAATCGCTGAGAGTGAGACCAGGTCAATACAGAGGGATCAAAAATGGATTGGTTGGACCGCAGTTTCTCCACAGACAAGGAAGTTTTGAACATGAAAACTGCATTGCCTATAGCATTACCGAACAGCCAATTATGGACATCCCAGAAAACTTCCACTGGTATCCCATCCACCAATATGGTTTGGTTGCCCCTAAACTTCCACTTTAGCCTCTTCACTTGCATTACCATCTTACTGTCAATACGGATCACGAGGCATGGATCCTTAAGATCGACAGTATCACACTCAATCTTGATATCATGCAGCTGCCCCCAATCACAGAATTGAGCTTTTGCACCAAAACACTTCTTCCCAAGTATGTGCTCCCTCCTGGCAATTAAATTTGCACCTGAATGCATTGGGATAGTGCCAATTTTCTTGTATGCTTCCTTCTTCATATCCCCAAGAAGTAACACCATTTCTTGGTTAAATGCAATGGCCAAATAAAATCCTTCCAGGGGCTCAGGCCCTGAACCAAATTTAGCATTTGATACGTCCCAGTAGATATCAATCTTATCAGATTCGACCTCTAAATTTTTGCACCCTTTTCTCTTAGAGAACAACCATGGTTTTATATCAACTTTGCAGAGAGATTGGCAGGATGAATCATCGATTGTGACACCAAAGCTTTGACCCATTAGATTCTTGGTCCAAGAAACCGTAATCAAGCAAGAACGGGCGCGCAATTTACATTGATATAAACAAGTGACCAAGTTTTGAGCAGCTTTACTGGCCCCTGAAGAGGAGGAATCAGCAACTTGAACACCGGTTTCACCAAAACAAGAAGGGAAGTCCCTCATTTTACCCACAAGTCAAGACCTTTTTTTCCTACAACACTTCCCTCTAGCTAGGAACAAAACAACAGGAAATATTAGTACCTCAGGTAAATTGAAGATGAAAGCAAAAACCCATCTTTAAAATCCTCCAAAAGTTAGCAACTTGCTATTCTTAACTCCATCCAGAGGTCTGATTTCTGCTGCCCACATCAGGATAAGACTCAGGAAGAGAGACAAAGGCCTTAGATTTGCTTTGGCATTCCTGTGCGCATACAAATAACCAAATAAACTATAGAGTATGATAGAGTTACAAAGACGAATTAGTAGAGAAGCGAAGGGGAGACGAAGTCGGGTCGCATGGAACGGAAGAGCAAAGCAAAAGAAGGCAGCTGTATAATCGCTGGAAAAGATAAAAAACTGAAGACTGGTTAATATACACAAAAAGAAACTTAAAAGGGTATCGGGTCTCTCTCCAGCTTTTTTCACTCACGCGCATAAACATTCATGAAATTTACTAATCATTAAGGCTTTGTCCATTATTGAAAGAATCATAATGCCCCTGCCCTTTAACTGACACTACACATGCATTTATTTAAAGGTGAATAAATCAAAGCTTAAAGCTTGCTAAACATACTCTATTCCCCTTTACTTTTGCAGATCTTTCCCTTTCTCTCTCTAATTTTGTTTCCTTTACTTGTGTCGCCTGCCACCTTTTTCCTACGTAAGACAAATGGTACCATGGTAGTGGGAATTCTAAGTGAAGATATGTGTAATTTAAAAGTATAGGACTGTTGAAAAGTCCGAGCTTTCTATGGAACTGTAAAGTGAAGATATGTTTTGCGTTTCTATCGTATTTATGACTGTTCATGGAACCATAGTTCATACAATGGTTCATGTTGATTCGTAAAGGAACATAAATCGAGCAGAGGGTAGAAAAGATTCTGAATGCAAGACCGTAATTTAGGTTAATTTGCAAGCACTTAGACTCGTGAAGTGGACTAAAAGTAGAAGATTGGTGTTAGAACTTATAAACTAACCAAACTTACTTTTCTTCGTTTTCTATACCCGTTAAACACAACACAAACTCACTCAACTGCTAATTTGACTGGAGTCTCTACAAGTCCTTTCAGTTTTTTCTGAAACGGTCTTACTAGCCTAATTTGAATACAATGTCTATTGTCATTTTACTGCTTAACATAGACGATTTTACAAGGAACCAAAGCTCACATTTGACCATGTTGAATTTATGAGCGACACACCCACTGGGGTCGTGTGGATCATGCCCTTAGATATAGCGAGTCACGTGGCTGGGTTGACGGTGGCTTGCTCCACTTCGACACGTCAACATGATATAGACTTCGTTAAGGATAACGATTTGTTATTTAGGGTAAATGAAATAAACGATTTTGTTTATTTTAAAATATATTTTTATTAAAAATTTTAATATTTTTTAATAAAATGAAGTTAGAATAATTTTTTTTTATACAAAGGAAAAGAAAACAAAAAAAAAACACAGAAAAAAGGGAACTAGCCCCTTTCAAAAGTGAGGCCTACAGCATCCACCAAGTTAGAATAATTATACAAACACCACATATATCGCAAAATAATATGTTCAAGAATAGCTATTTTCTTTTATACAAAGAAATAAACATAAATTGTCTGATTACTCCCACTTTTAAAAGGAGCAATTATTCTATAAGGATAAAAAGTTGAGTTTATTAATGCAAACAGAAACAGTTGAGGATATGTTTCATGTTCATTGGATATGTGGAAACAGAATTGATGGTCAACTCTTGAATGGTTGTAATGCTATAATTGTAGTATTGGGTATTAATCACTTCCTCGCCACTTGCCAAATAGCAACAAGTTCCTGGTTGAGTTTGGGCCATTGTCTTGGAGTTTGCAATCAATGACCAAGCAAACTTATGCGCAGAGCTATTGCTTAAAGATTAATTAGGCTGTGTGATCAAGAAACACTAATTATGTTGTCAAAATGATGATATTACAAGTGTATAAAACGATAATAGTTACAAATATAAAAGCAATAAAAGATAATAATTCGACTAGGAGAATGATAAGAATTGAATATATTTATAACATGTAACAAAATTTTTTTGTAGGTAATACTAATACGAGGATAAAATTAATTAGGACAAAAAGGGAACAAAGAAAAATAGTGTGCTCTCCTTGGTTGAATGAATGGGTCCCGCAATGGAGGTTGAATAATAAAGATAAGACTGCGTATTATTGGAGATTTCTAAATTTCACATATTGATGAGATTAATATTGGATATTGTTGTGAAAATTGAACTAAGCCTATGTTGTTTTCTTAAACATTCATTGCTAATTATCTAATCTCATTAAGGAGACTGCTGACCAACACAAGCTTTTTAAGCAAGGCCTAGTTTTTGTTTGACAAACATCGGATTGCATTAATTATTAGCTGATAGTTGATTCTATCAGTTGATTTGACTAGTGGATAACATCAACTGTTTATTAAAGATGTTTAATAAAATTAGTTATTTAGTATTAGCTGTTGATGTATAAATAACTTATGAAGGCATTATTTAAAAAAAAAGTATAAAGACATAAATATTATTTTTCTTAGTATTTCGTTGAATATTTTTATAAGAATTTAGATTTAGATATTTAATTTTACAAAAATTAAGTTTATAACTCTAATAAAAAAACATACTAATAATAATAATAATAACCAACGTTAAATTCTCTATTAATATGAATGATGTAACGAGCTACATCATATTAGTATTTTCATATAATATATATGAATTTTATTATTAATAAATTAAAAATATCTATAATTATAGTATAACACAAATACGATATATAAAAGTTATATACTAAAAATATTAATTTGATGTGATTTTTTATGTTCAAAAACTTAATATTATAGTATTTTTAAATGTAAACTAAAATTATAAAATTAAATAAAGATTAAAAAATTTAATTCACCTATTTATTATATTCTTTAAACTTCACGATATAATTGTACTATAAAAAAGCCAAATTTGAAAACATATAAAGCAAAAGTAGGGAAAAAAAAGTGGAGAGTAATACTATTATTAAACAAATAACTAACTCTAAAAGTTACTCTTATGGAGTTTTTAGAAATTAGCTTATTGGGTTAAATAAGCTAATCAATAAGTTATTTACTAAACACATCAATAACTTTTTAAGATGATCAAAAAGTTAATTTTTAGCCAATAAACTAAAAAAAAGTTGATAAAGTTATTTGTCAAACACCACTAAACATGCTCTGGCCTTCTAACATGCAACTGGTTCATCTTCTCATTCGGGTGTGCTCGCTAAGCTAATGTCGTTTCATATTGAGAGGAAAAATAGAAGATAATGGGAGGACAGTAGAAAAGAAAATGTAACATTCCTCATTCCCAATTCATGGAAATGTTCCAAACTTCATCTTTGCAAATGATATTTAACGTAAACAACACAAATTAGTTTCGTGGATTAAATTCGGTCCTCCTAACCACCATAGCTTTCTCATTAATGTTATTTGGGGTGATGGCGACGTGCATGAAAGATTGAAAATGAAGGTATAACTAATTACGAGTCTCTTGATAAAACAGGCCACAGAGGGCCTTCATCGTTTCTTAATTGAGCAGAGGCCACCCCATGTGATGAAAACCCCTACTCATCTTCCAAACTTGACCAAGCCAATGCTCACGTTCATATCAACAACCCATGTGATTTCGACATTTTACCCTTGGAACACATCATCCACCAATAATATATATTTCATTTCTCAAGCACAACTTTCATGAAAGTTAATTGTCACTCTCGTATTTGTGTCCCCCACTAGCTTTGTTATATGATTCATAGACATTTCAGATTGGTGAGTTTATTATATTCCAAGGCAATTTAACGAACTGTTTGGTTCTATTTTTATTTTTTTATTGTTGTTTTTAGTTTCTTTTTCCTGTTTTTAGTTTCTGGTTTTTTCTTAAAAAAAACATGTTTGGTTGAAATTTATAATATAGAAATTGAAAACATAAATCTGTTTGGTTGAGATTTCTAATAAAAACCTGAAAACAAAAATCTTAGTATTCTTATTATTATTGAATATTGTTATAAATTTTCTACTTATTATCAAATTTATCAATTTTTATCTTAATTATATTATTAAACTCATTATTATTATTATTATTATTATTATTATTATTATTATTATTATTATTGTTGTTATTGTTGTTGTTGTTAATAATAATATTATTAATTTTTTATTATTAATTATTGTTATAAATTTTCTACTTACTATTTTTAATAATATTATTTTTATTATTAATTTTATTATACCAAATTAATTATCTTAATATTATTATTGTTAATTATTATTATTACTATTATTATTATTAATTGAGATAGAAAGTCGGGATATGTTGATTTTCTGTCGAAGAAAATATGTTGTCAAAATTTAAAGAAACGATGTTTTTTTTTGTTTTCGTAAAATGCAGTTTTTTATTTTCAAAAATAAAAAATTCCAACTTTTTTTTACTTATTTGTTTTTGTTTTAAAAAATGACAACAAAAAATTTAAAAAAAAACAGAAAATATTCTTAAATATATGAACCAAGCATCCTGTGAATGTTAATCTCTGAAAACGATGCTCTTCTATAATTATATTAACATTATTCAACACAATCATCCTGTTAAAGCTGATTTTTAATTAAAATTTCTAATAACTAATTTTATCAAGCAACCCGAGAATTTATGAATTAAACTTAGAATACGAACTTCCTTTTGTAAAATTATACCTATACTTTCCCTTGCCCTAAAATATCAATGGCGTGAGCCTTCAAAGTCAATCACTAGAGTAGAACTCTCTCGAGAATCTATCGCTGTTCGAATTTAAAGAAACGTCCATGACATGGGTATTTCTGGAAGTACGCCTTACTCGTCATTGCCTAAGCCTTGCAAATGCAAACGCATATATAGGTAAGTTGACATGGGTATTTCTGGCTCTTTCCCCGCAAACGTGTAGAAATGGCTCCTTTCGACATCGTGGATCTTGACGATAATAAACGTGCGGCTTAAAAATCGCAGCCCTCGATCAACTGGTAGATGATAAACACCATCCACTAGCCAGAAAGGACCAAATACCTAAAGCCAACAAAGGATAAAAGTATCAAATATCTTTGCATGTTACATCACACGATGTGACAAAAGTAACGCTTCATCACAAGTTTCTAAAAACATTTGTCTTTGTTAGGTGAGTAGGATTTGTAGGCTTAGCTGTAACTTAACTTCCGAGTTCCGGTGGGTGTAAATTTTTTTGTTGCTGTAGATTTTGTAACGAATGACCAAAAATTGAACTAGTTTAGTTAGGTTAATTATAAAAATCTTGAATCAACAATTTTTTTAATTTAATTTTTTATTTTTTGACTAAATTTACTTTAATAATTTTTGTTTTTGAAAATATATCCATTTATTAATTAATTGACTATTTTTATAAATTAATCAATTTTTATAAACTAAAATAAACTAAATAATTTTCATCTAATAATCTATTTTTCTAATTAAATTTCAAATTCTTCGATAAGTAACACTAATCTCCTTCAATAACATTTTAAATTCTTTAACCTTTTTCAATCTTTAACTAATTTTATGATGATCTAATACTGGATGAATTTTTAAACTTCTTGTCTTACATGTTTAATTTCTAGTATGATTTTTAAAACATTGGTTGTTATGGATAACCACAAGATCCCTTAAATCATGAGCATCATTAATCAAATCATTTACTTAGATTTGATTGTATTCCACCGGTTAAAGAACTTTGCAAGAAATTTTTATTTTTGTTCACACAAATTATCTTGTGTTTGATTTTTTCATATAATTATCATTAGTCATTTAATTGATCATTATCTCTTATTTATACATAATGTCAATATTAACTATTCTTCAACAGTTAACAATTGAAAGGTTACACCGTAAACTCATTAGGTATGTTCTTTTATTATTATCTCCTACTTACACATGATGAGTTTAGGTAACAAGATTTCTGTATGTTGGGAATGTTTCCGAAACTCAACTCTTACTCTGATACTACAACTGTTGGACACCATTTTCGAACGTGATTTCGGAGCCCAATATTAGGAACCATAACCACTGAGCTTATTCTAATGAAGTCTCCTTAACTATCTTCGATTCCTCTTCTTGCTCTGATACCACAATTGTTAGGTCCTGCTTGATTTCGGAACCCAAAACCTTGCAAAATCATGATACTGTGCGTATTATTTTCCTATAGGGTTATTTCGATGAACCCTTATTAGACATCATCCCACAAGGATGGCGTACCCACGACAATCAAACATCAAAACAAACTTATTACTTCAACTTAACTATATTACGAGGAAGTCAATATGAACATACACAACCATCTATCATTACATTACTAAAGCAACAGAGTTTGATATTTTTTTTATTTACATATCAAAAGCTACACGATTGACTTATTACAAAAATACAAAAATAACAAATTTGCGGAAGTTGCCTTAGGCTCTTGATCACTTGCTCTTAACTATCACCTAAAGATGGGACAGAAAGGGGTTGAGTTTGAAAGCTTGTGGGTAACAGTTTATAATGGAAAAATAAGCAAAAACAATTGAAAGCGTTCAGTTGTCATAGAAAATTTTTATTGAGTTCATAAAGCACTTGTTTCTAAAAAGTCTCATCATGTAGTCAAAATCTCCAACTACAAAACATGAATGCATCAAATTTGCTCACATAATATAAACACATAAGCACATCAGAATAGTTTGGGAGGTTCATAAACAAAACGTACTACACATTTCCCATAAGGGTCCTGTATAGCCGTGAACAAAACGTACTAACGCAATCCCACATAATGGTTTTGCATAGCCGTGAACTTATAGGAGTTCATGAAGGAGATGTATGCCACTAGCAGGCAGGTGGGAGAAATCTTCAGTCGAAGTGCACTTGACAACAGAATGGATTAAACCAAAACCACATAACACGTATCTCATATCTTGTAAACATATTGCCCAAATTAGCACTTTTCCAAAACTTGGTTCTTTTCATAAACATGAGACAAGTCAAAACTATGATTTCAAAAACATGTTTTCTTAAACAAAAACTTTCAAAGTCTTTTCATAAATCATCACACAACTCATATAACAATATATTGCACTTTCTCAAATCATCTAAAAGTAATAAATGCAACATTTATGATGAAATTTAATATCATTAAAACTTCTTTGATTTAAAAAAAACATTTAATGGCTTATTTACTCTATTATAAATATATACCCACTTGATTTCCTTGCTTATAAACTTGCTCAAAATACATCTTCTCTTGTTCCTCTTGCCTCTTTTGATTCCTTTATACAATAACAAAAATCTCACTCAATATGGTTTTTAATTGAAAATCCCTCAAGCACAATCACTAAAATTGGTTCTAGAATACTTAAACCTAAGCATTTTCTAAACTCTATGAACTAAAATCCTTCCAAAAATCTAAAAGATTTAAAATAATCTTACCTTCATTCTTCACCAAATGAAGGGATCTTTAGCTCAAAGGGAAGCTCTTCTTTTCCTCTTTCTTTTTCCTTTCTTGAACAACTCCAAAATCTCTCTTGAAGACTAACACAATTGAAACCCCAGTTTGTTTTCTCTTTTTTCTCTCCTTCTCTTCTTCTCTTCGTATTTCTCTCTCTTCTTTATGACACTCTCTCTTTTTCTCTTCAATTTTCTTTCTTCTCTCTTCTTAAAATGCAAGAGAACACTTCTTCTTCCAATTATGCCCTTAATGATCAAGAAATGTCCCATTTGCCCTTCCATTTATGCCTTATATCTTTTTATGCTTAAGTGTCTTGCCAAAAGTATCCTTAAACATTTTGACATAACACTTTCTTCTAGAAAATGTTCCCCATTGTCTTAAGTTTTTAATGACACCAAAATCAATTCATTTGGTTCAGAACTCTAAAAGTATTGCCCCAGACATTTTCAGACTGTTCTTATATTGAAATAATACATTATACTTAAATTCTTCCAAAAAATTAAAAGTCTTAGAGACTGAATTAGATTTCAATTTCTTCATATCATTTGTAGCTCCATGTTTATTGTCTATCTTGCAATAAAAATCATCTTACTCGGAGCTCTACTGATGAAGACATCATCAAAATAACGAAGTATGTTCAGTAAAACATCCCATTCATACTCTTCCAATCTATGCCCTTACTTTGATTCAATCCATATTTTTCAAATCAATACCAAATTCTATCAAAATCTAAGTAGGGACAGAAAAATGTGTTAAGAAACTATTGGTTCAAGAATCACTTCATTTGGAAGTCAGGTAACAAAATTATGGCCGAAATAATCAAACAAGATTTGGTCCTCAATGATATTGAACCTATCTTGGGACAACTGGCCTAACTTTCACTAGAGATGTCGGATTAAGATCATATTAGGACAATTTAAAATAGTACTCTGAGATATATAACTTTCAGGAAGACCTTGAGATCATATTTTATAATCTGAAGAAAAGATGGACCAGACGATAGGATCAGACGAAACCAAATGAAAAAACAGACGAATGGAAAAAAGCAGATGAATCAGGAAAATTCCTATAACTTTCCCTACAGGTTGGATTAGGGTGTTATTTGGATGGTTCAAAAGATAACTTCAATATCTACAACTTTCATGAAGACCTTGAAGGCAGATTATATCGTTTGAAAGGTCAAAAATAGAGCAGACGATAGGTACAGACGAAACCAAATGAAAAAGAAAATGAATTGGAAAAATTACTTTAACTTTCCCTAAAGATATCTAATTAGGGTGTTATTTGGATGGTTCAAAATAGGTATTCAAGATCTACAACTTTAATGAAGACCTTAAAGGCAGATTCTATCGTCTGGAGGGTCAAAAATGGAGCAGACGATAGGAATAGATAAAACCAAATGAAAAAGCAGATGAATGGAAAAAAGCAGATAAATTGGAAAAATTGCTATAACTTTCCCTATAGATATCAGATTAGACTGTTATTTAGATGGTTCAAAAGAGGACTTCAAGATATACAAATTTCATGAAGACCTTGAAGGTAGATTCTATCATATAAAGGTTCAAAAATGGAGCAGACGATAGGTATAGATGAAACCAAATGAAAAAATAGACGAATGGAAAAAAGCAAATGAATAAGGAAAATTACTATAACTTTCCATATAGATATCGGATTGAGAGGTTATTTAGATGGTTTAAAAGAGGACTTCAAGATATATAACTTTGATAAAGACCTCAAAGACATATTCTATCATCTGAAGGGTCAAAAATGGAGCAGATGATAGTTATAGTCTAAACCAAATGAAAAAACAGACGAATGAGAAAAAGCAGACAAATTAGGAAAATTTCTATAACTTTCTGTTGGGCCCCAAATTTTTTTATTTTTTATTGATTTATTTATTTATTCATTTACTTTATTTATTCTTTATTTTTGCTTTAATTATTT
Source organism: Erythroxylum divaricatum (assembly GCA_025434745.1). Lineage (NCBI taxonomy): Eukaryota > Viridiplantae > Streptophyta > Magnoliopsida > Malpighiales > Erythroxylaceae > Erythroxylum > Erythroxylum divaricatum. The sequence goes on from JANTPM010000009.1 coordinate 21,690,825, forward strand.
TATTTATATATAAATATTTTTAATATAGTTGAGTATTGAAATTTGCAAGTATTAATGGGAATTAG
>JANTPM010000009.1:21721414-21732544 GCA_025434745.1 Erythroxylum divaricatum
CCCATACCTAAACTAAGCTATTTAAACCAAAACCTACCTCAAAATCTCAAAGAAATCCAAAAATCCTTACCTTAGTTGATGACCCACGAAATTGCTCTTTTGTTCCAATGGAAGATTTAACTCTTCCTTTCACTTTCCTCTTGCACAAAACTCTTAAACCTCCCTTTTCCAACCCATGAAAACCTAAGCTTCACTTCTCTTCTTCTTCTTCTTCTTCTTCTTCTTCAACCGAAAGTCTCCACTCTTTTTCTTTCTCAAATTCGAAACTCTCTCTTCTCCCTTATGGTTTCGGAAATTTCTAGTTAAAAGCCTAAGGAACAAACCTTTTCTAACTTAAAACCTACACTAAAACGACATAGCTTCATTAAGGTACCCATATTCAAGTTTTTTTTCATCTTCTCCTCCTCACATACGAAACCCACTCTCTTCCCATTTTATTCATCACTTAAATCCTTCTTTCTCACTTAATGTAATGTAAAATGGGCTAAAAGCCCATCTTGATGAACTTAAAGCCTTAAAACCATTAAAACCATATACAAACTTTCAAATTGGTCCTACACCATCCTATTCTCTTTTAATCCTAACAACTTATTAAAACTCTAATTTTAACTAAATTCCACCAATTAATTTCTATTAACTAAACACTAAAAATTCCAAAATCGATCTAAACCTCAAAACAAAGTAAACGTGCTTTAAGCGAATCGGGGCCCAACACTTCTTATAGAGTGACCCATCACTCACTGCATCGACCAAGCTCCTTTCTATAGGTAACAATCCTTCATAGAAATATTGGATAAAGAGTTGTTTTGATATGTTGTGGTATGGACTATTCGAACATAACTTCTTAAAACGCTTCCAATACTGGTAAAAGGACTCTCCATTGTGTTTCTTAATCCCACATATCTCTTTTCATATGCTGGTTATCTTTAATGCTAGAAAATATTTCTCTAAAAATAGCCTCTTCATCTCAATCCACCTGTTCACACTCCTAGCAAGCAAGTCAAATATCTAGCCTTTTGCTGCATCTTTCGGTGTCTGGAGGTTTCATACTCAGACATACCGTATCAAGCTCCTTGAGATGTTGTCCTCTCACCCAAAAATCCATGAAAATTAGGCAACAAATGAATTGATCCAGACTTAGTTCAAAAGTAACATGTTCAGAAAAATTAGGAAAAATAATGCATACTGGTCTTTTAGCTAAGTCTGGCGTAACCAACTCCCTTAATGTTGTTAGATTAGTCATTGTTTCCTCAAATTCAAGCTCTTATTGTACTTTTGGAGTTGTTCTAGTTTCCCTTCACAACCTTCACAGGCTGTTATTGTACAGGTTCATTATGAGGAGATCTCGTTACTACCATATAATACACTAATAAACATGAAAAAAAATTAGATAATAACTAAAAATATTATAAAAAATAAATATACAAAACACCAATTGAAATTAAAAGCAAAAACTAAAGCACCACACTCTGCAACAACTAATCCAAACTTCTTGATTCATGTTGAATGCACTAGAAAATAAAACCTAACTCCACACACCAAATTTTATAGCAGTGGTTAGTAGGGATCATATCCATAGGGAATGTACGTGTAGCTTTTGTAATGAAAAGAATTGATTTTTAGGAAATAAAGTAATGTGAACGGGACCATGGACCATTGAGCAGGATCAGGTAGAGAGCTAGTCATGTCAGAAGGGCCCATGACCAGAGTTAGGGCCAAGAGACTTACAGAGGCTCTTTACACCCATGTGGTCCTTTATATGGAGAGGATGGCAAGCTCCAAACTTATTGAAGGAGATTTTAATGGACTTGAGCCCAAACTAATCCATTTAACTCAAATCCTTGAATAATCCATTTAACTCAAATCCTTGGATACACTTAGGGCTTGAAGACAAGAAGACCTGAGCTATTTTAATACTTCGTCACTGAAGCCTAAGGAGTGTTTGGTGCATCACTTATTTTATTTGTGGGAGTGGGCTATTTAATTAACTTAAGCCCAAGAGTATATGGATCCATTAGTGGCACCACACATTAGACTTATTTATTTAGTTTTTGGACTTTGTTTTATTTTTGGCTTCCATGTATTTTTAGCCCAACGTTTTATTATTTGACCTAGGTATAAATATGTGTCTAAAGTCAAATTTTCGCACCTTTTTAGATCAGAATTGCTAGAGTGTCATCGGCTTCAATAGGGAGAAACATTATTCTCTTATTCTTGTTGCCTTTCGAACCATTTTTCACTTATCAATTGTTTTCCCGATTGTCGCGTGTGAATTGTTTGTTTTTCTTGGTTTTATTTTGATCATTGAGATTGCTTAGAACAAGTTTCCAATAGGTGTAGTAGAAATCAAACCTTGCGTATCCTTATTTTCTTGATTTTCAAATTCGAAATTTCCATCCTTCTTATTTCCTCAAGGTCGAAACACACAAAAATAAAAACACCCATCGAAAACATCATCAAATTGACATCAATCCTTCTGTAGTGTGCATTAGAAAGGACTAGTGCTAGTTTGGATAAGGCCTTCTTTCAGCATTTCTGAAATCATTTGCTCAATAACAGCCTTATATAGATGAGGATAACGGTAGGGTCTAACCTTTACTGGACTTGTGTGTGGCTGTAGGTCAATGGCATGGGCATGACGACGAAGTGGCGGTAACCCAAAAGGCTCCTTGAACACACCTACATAATGGCACAAAAGCCGTTGAACCTCCTTAAAGAAAACATAAATAGTCGCGTCTTTAATTACGTTTGTCACTAAATGATCAACATAAAGCAAGGTATATAACTCTGTTAAGGAACCATTATGCGCACATTTAAGCAACTGATTAAACTCTATAGGTTCCACCATCGTATTTTGAATTCCTTTCAAAGTAACCAATTCATTATTATGGTAAATTTGTAGTGTAGATGTGTTATAATCTGCTATGTGGGGACCTAGATTCGCCATCCACGAAACACCCAACACAATACTAGCTACACAAATTAGCAGTAGAAACACATCTAGGTAAATTAAATGTCCATCAATCAATACGGGCAATTTCTCCACTCTGCCTTCCGTATGAACAAAGGAACCATCTCCCAATCAAACTTTGAATTGAGGTGACAGTATAACAGGTAATTTCAAAAATTTTGCGAGCTTAGGTTGTATAAAGTTATCTGAACTAACACCATCCAAAAATACTTGGACTGCAACACCCTGAATTGAAGATTTGTATCTGATTGTGCAGGGATCATTATAGTCTTGAATCACTTGTAAATAAAGGTGTAATTTATGCTGATCAACCACACTCAAGTCTAGATCTAACTCCGGTGTCACACACTCATCAATTTGATCATCCAGTAGTAGGAAAACATATTTATTGGGACACTTATGACTGGGAGTGAACTTCTCATCGCAGGTATAGAACAAACTCTGGGCTCGTTTTAGTTCTTGTTCTGCAGAAGATAGTCTTCATATATATAGTGGTTTAGGTTGTAAGTTTGGATTTGTGGTTGGTTTGATTTGTGGTGTAGGTAGCAGAGGTGGTAATTGAGGTCTGGAAGTAGTGGAATGATTTGTTGGTTTGAATGTGTTAATTGTGGGAGGAACAGATCTGCCCTTACTCACGTTAGATTTGCAATACTTTTCTTCATATAGTTTAGCTAAAGCAATCACCTTAGAAATAACCGAGGGTTTTGAGAAATTACCTCCCGTCGAATATCCTCTGTCAAACCGCTCACAAAATAATCCAAAAGGGCTTATGTCGAGACCCCATCCACATGGTTAGTCAGAGCTGTAAATTGCATATAATAATCTGCAACTGACCCGGTCTATTGTAATTTAAACAAAGTAGCCCTAGAACACTCAAACTAAGATGGGCCAAATTCTATTTCCAAAGCCTGCATAAATTGTTTCCATGACATGAGTTGATTGTTCTTTTTTAGCATTTGAAACTAAGGGATTACATCACCCTCCATATGGACTGAAGCTATTAACAAACGAGTACCATCAGCCATATTGTAACACACACAAAACTGCTCAGCCTTAAACACCTAATGTAGCGGATCAGTACCATTAAATCAAGGGAAATCCAGCTTAATATTAAGAACCTGGAAGGAGCCTGGTTGGTGAAACAAACCACCAGATGAAGAGGATGGACTTGGAAAAATGGCAACAGCAATTACCAGATTCGAACAGCCAACATTTGACAACTCTTGTATCACTGACATTACCATACCCAATCCGCTCTCCACCTTCGATTCAAGAGTTTCGAATCACTGTAAGAGAGTATTTTGCCCACCTTCAATTACTACCATTCTATTATCATCTTGTAAAGATTTGGATGCAAAAGCTTCTTGTAGCATTTTAATTTCATTAGATAACTCACAAGGACACCGAAAATCCCCCACGAAAAATACAAAATAAAGGAAGCGAGATCGAAAACGAGAGCACCAATGTAAGGCTCAATAAGAAATCTTAGAAATATTTGCCTATACAAGAGAAAAATCCACGGAGAAGAGAAAACCACCAAATTCTCAATAAGATCCCTATTACAATATTCCAACTATATATTTAATAAGTAATGTAAGGTTCCAGCAATCGGCTTGCGACACGTGTCCTGGAGCTCTTCCTCATTGGTTCCTTGCTTGTTAGAATGTTGTCATGCTCCTTACGTGACCCACTTGATCCAGCTTCATCATAACCATTCACAGACCCCTCATGTGCCTCACTCTTTGCATTCGAAACTGGGCTTGGGCCTATTACAACAATTGCATTATACAGGTTTTGAGAACCAGGATATTGATAAAGGAGCATTTGATGATTGCAACTTCTTATAACAACTTGTGCTCCTAACGTAAAACATTTAACATAACTAGAAATCGATCTATTAGGCTTATCAAGTAGACACCAACAATCAATCATTAAACACGAGAGCATGCACGGCAAGATCTTTTCTCAAGATTTGTCAGGCCAATATTAGTAAAACTTTTCTTCAATGAAATGTAAATTTAATGTTAGTTCACTAATATTATCTAGGGAGGAAGATAGCATCTCACGTGGACTAGGTTCGCACCCCAACTATTTCACAGTTGTGGTGGAGTTTGAAGATGGAGGCATTGACCTTATGGTTGTGGAGTTTGAGGACACTACATCATCAACAGAAACTAACGGTAAGCAATGAAAGGAACTGCAATAATCTTGGGGTGTAGTGTGGAATTTGAAAGTTGCACAGAATCTGAAAAAATACCTTAACCAAACCCTTAGCAAATGAAAATGGAAGATCAATGGAAGCTTATAAAGATTAGTGCTTGAAGAATATATATGAATGAGATAGTTAGTTATGTGGAACAAAAACTTTGATCATGTTCTTTCTAGTCATTTCATTCCATATCCCAAGTAGTTGATTGAACATAAAGGCCTAATATATCGATGCTTCAATTTTCATTTATCAAGTTCAAGGAAAGTAGCCCAAGGAGAGGTCCATCGGGTTCAAAAACCTTAATAATTGTTTCTCTCTTTAGAAATAGGGTTCATTTCACAATTGATTAAATACTCGTTAAATAATGCACTTGCTTTAATTTAATTAACTAAAAATGAAGCAACACGTAAGTCGGACAACACCATATATAATCCCTTAAATATTGTTTTATTACAAATACTAAAATTCAATGTTTTAAAAATCAAACAAACCTACCAGTTCGATCGAAAATAGTTGGAACTAGCTAGTTGTTGTTTCATTTAATAACATCTATATATAAAAATCGTCCAGTTTATTCTGATCTGATCAATTTATCTAAGAACAGGTCAGAGCCAGTTTGTTGTATATAATTTAAGATGCCAAAAAAACTACTCTTAATTCTTCACTTCTCTTCACTTCGTTTTTTGAGAATCTCAGTTGTTTGCTTCTCCTAACTTCATTTTCTCCTTCACCTCTCTCTTGTCTTAGGTTACAAACATTAGAGGTTTGTTCGTTTTGTCTCAAAAAACTTTTGTCAATGGCTAAACACATTTATATTCTTCTCCAAAAACCCACCAAAATCGAATCCTTTCATTAACCTAGATCCATAAATAATAGTACTTGGTCAAGAAGACCTAGCAAATGCCCTCATCGCAAGAATATCCTTCCCAAGGAGCTTGGTGTGGCTTAACTTGAGAGTTTAAGCTACAAGAATAAAGAAAGACGATGGTCAAAGTCAATGGATTCCCTCAACCACCTTTAGCTACTTGTCTAGTAGATGATAATTAGAAAAATAAAGATCTTGGAATTAATAGAAATACAAAAATTATAGTGAGAATAGATTAGGAAAAAACTAGAAGAAAAGAAAATAAATGAAGCGCAAAAGGACAGAAGTGGGGCTTATATGTATCTGTGTGGTGCTAGAGTGATAAAGAATTAAAGATTAAACATTAGAAAATAAAGAGTGATGAAAGACGACGTGAGTTTAGGAAGGATTAAGAAGTAGTAAAGAAGAATCGTTTAGAATAAATAAATCAAGTTTAAATTTTGAATTTTGTCCATACACATATACCTTTAATTAATGGGTTATAAGAATTTATAATGTTTTTTTTTTGACAATATGAATTTTTACTTCAACCAAATTATGTCATTTTGATTAATTAAATTAAATCATTAAAAATTAAAATTTGAAATAAAGTTTAATATTTATCTTTTAAAATAATAACAAGTATGTTTTTTTTGGGTTTGTTACAATATAAATGTTTTATTTTATTAATTGAACAAAATTATATTATTTTAATTAATTAAATTGAATCATTAAAAATTAAAATTTGGGACGAAGTCTGATATTTTATTTTTCAAAATAATAACGAGCATGTTTTATTTTTAGTATGTGATAGCATGAATGTTTTATTTCATTAATCAAACAATATTATATTATTTTGATTAATTAAATTAAATCATCAGAAATTAAGATTTGAGATCTTTTTAGGATTACAATCTTAAATTATTCTTTTTTCTTTAATTATAATACTAATATCTAGGTTAGTATAATATAATTTAATTATTCAAAAATACAATTTTGATTTTTATTATTATTTTAAGTTTTATATAAGGCTTACATATATTTATTATTTGTTAATTATATAATAATATACATTAGTGTATTTTTATTTTAATAAAATATGTTATTTTTAGTTATTTTATAATTTTTACTTTTTATTTATTATGTAGTTTTATAATAATTTAATACAACTTAAAACTTTTTTTACCATTTGCATGCAGTCGAATTTTAAAACATTGTAGAAACAAATTTCCTGGCATTCTATTAACCTTTTATGTTTCGCACGTCTCTTAAACACTTACTCTTTCCAATCTTCTCACAATTTTGACCTTTCCTTCCAGATATCACCTACTAAATCCCAGTCCCGGGATTAGGAATGTTATCTGATCCGTCAAGCATGGTTTTCAAGTCAGGGAAAATTATAATTTTATTCACTGACAAGATTTGCCCGTGCCAAATTGATAAAACATATGGAGACCACTATCGAGCACCATACTTGTACCAAAGCTGCGAGAGAGAAATCAAAGTAAAAAAAGAACTGACTTTTTATTAATGAGTTAAGTTTACATGAAGTCAGATTTCATTATATACAAATGCATAAAACTAAGACTACTTATAAAGCTATACAAAACTATAGTGTATTTACGATAAACGACATCTCTTTATATGAAGTAAACAGTAACAGTACATAACCTATCACTTAAACTAAACCTAACTTGGACAAAAGAGAAGGCAACCAAAACCTTGGTGAACAAATCTGCCAACTGGTCTTTAGAAGAAACATGAGCAGGAGCAATGAAACCTAGCTTATACTAATCACGAATCACATGACAATCAATGTCAAGATGTTTGGTGCGTTCATGGAAGACCAGATTAGCAGCAATATGAAGGGCCGCCTTATTATCACACTATAAAGGAATAAGAGAGATAAAAGAGATACGTAAATCACATAACATATAAGAAATCCATAACAATTCACACACAGTGGAAGTCATACTCCGATTCTCCGCTTCAGCAGATGAACGAGAGACTGTGGACCATTTTTTAGTCTTTCAAGAGACTAAAGAAGAAGCCAAAAATACACAAAAACTAGAAACAGATCGTCGAGTTGTTAAACATGAGCCTTAATCAACATCACAATAAGCAACAAGGGAACAAAGAGAAGAGACTATAGAATTGGAAGATGCAGTGGAAGCAAAAAAAAATAACCGCTTAGAAGGACAACCCGTCAAATATTTCAACAAATGAAGAGATGTATCCCAATGAATCTTACAAGGAGCAGTAACAAATTGACTCAACTGTTGGACAGTAAAAGTAATGTTAGGCCTCGTAAAATCCAAATATAGAAGCCTACCAATCAACCTACGATACTGCCCAACATCAATAAGGAACCAGATTCATCTGCTAATTTCAAACCCTTAGGAAATAGTGTAGAAATTGGCTTTGCAGCAGTCAAACCCGAATTAACCAACAAATCCAATACATACTTCCTTTTATTCATATACAAACCAGTAGAAGATTGAGCTATCTCCAACCCCAGAAAATATTTAACAGGACCAAGATCCTTAATAGTAAAAACAAAATTCAAAAAATGTTTAACATCTCTCAAAACAACTTCAGATGGTCCAGTCAGCAAAATATCATCCACATAGATAAGAAGAGCAACAAAAGTAGAACCAGTGGATTTAACAAACAAGCAATTATCATATTGGGATTGGATAAAACCATATGAAAGCAAATGCTTAGTAAACTCACAATTCCACTGACGCGAGGCTTGCTTTAAGCCATACAAAGACCGTTTTAACTTGCAAACTTCATAAGGACCAGCCTTAGTATACCCATCCGAAGGCAACATATACACTTCCTCATCAATAAAGCCATGTAAAAACGCATTATTAACATCAAAATGATGTCTGGGCCAAGAAAAGCATGCTGCAATAGCCTAACAATAATCGTACATTGATTGTTTTAGCAACTGGGGAAAACTATCCATAAAATCAATTCCTTCAATCTGATGATAACCTTTTGCTACTAACCTAGCCTTATAACGATCAACAGTCTCATCAGGTTTAAGTTTCACCTTATAAACCCATTTAGAACCAACAGCCTTCTTATCAGCTGGTAAGGAAGTCAAAATCCAAGTGTCATTAGGTTCTAGTGCAGCCAACTCCTGCTGCATAGCTTGGACCCAATGTTCATGATATTTAGCCTGATGATAAGATTGAGGTTCCTAAATAGTAGAAACATTTGCCAAAAAAGACACATAGGTGGATGAGTAGGTATAAAAGGGAAAGTTGAAAGAGAGTGATATGAGGAAGCACAACCAAAAGGTTGAGAATAAGAAGAAGAACATAAAGAATGGTTGGTGGTTGCATGAGATACAAAATCATTGAGTCAGGCTGGTTTATGAGATACTCTAGTACTTATACGCAACTCAGGAAGAGAAACAACTGGAAGAGTAGAAGAAGGAGATGATAAAGGTTCAGCGAAAGGTGTAGCAGTAGCTGAAACAGGTAGATTAAGAGGAGAGTTATTATGTTCAAAAGACAACACGTCCCAAATTTCGGAAGACTAATCAAAAGGAACCAAAGGAAGTGGAATATCTGGTGTGGCATTAGAATAAGACTGATAAGGATAAGTATGTTCATGAAAAATAACATCTTTAGAAACCAGAACAGAATGTGAATCCATATCAAACAACTTATAGCCCTTTTGTCCATGACTATACCATAAGAAAACACATTCATAAGATCTCGGATCAAACTTATCCTTATGGGGCTTGACATTTGTTGCAAAACAGATACATCCAAAAGACTTCAATTGATCATACTTAGTTGGATAACCATACAAAACCTTATAAGATGTTTTACACTTAAGAAGTGACGTAGAAAGTCTATTAATTATATAGGTTGCTGTAAGAATTGACTTTCCCCAAAATTATTTAGGCAAAGAAGATTGAATTATGATAGCTCGAGCTATCTGCAATAAATGTCTATGTTTTCTTTCCACTAACCCAGTTTATTAAGGTATATAAACACATGACTTGTGATGCAGAATTCCTAAGTCCTTAAACAATTTCTAACACTCCCCACTTAAAAACTCGGCTCCATTATCTGTATGAATAGTCTAAACAGACTTTTAAAATTGAGTCCTAACCATCTTTAAAAAACTGTCTAAACAACTGATTACTTGGCACTTATGATTCATCAAATATGTCCAAGTGGCCCTACTATAGTCATCCACTATTGTGAGAAAGAATTTCCCCCCAGAGATAGAATGTTGACTATAGGGTCCCCAAACATCAACATGCATTAACTGAAAAATACAATCAGTATGGATGCTAAGTGGGCAAACATCATAAACACCAACTTCTCCAATACTCTTATTATCAAAAGAAACAATATGTCTAAGTACATTGTCAGAAATATGGCCTAAATATTGATGCCAAAGTTTGTACATAGACATGGACTGAACATTATTTACAATACTTGCAATAGTACACAAAGAATATCTGGCTAGAGTGTTAATCTTGAAAGAATCCTTATCAAGGTTATACAGTCTTCCTATAACCTTTCCTACTGCCAATACATAGTTAGTCTTTAGGTCTTGCAAAATGTAATGGTTTGGATGAAAATTGAAGGTAACAGAAGATGTATTAGCAAGTTTATTCACAAACAAAAGATTAAATTTAAAAGTTGGTATATACAAGATGTCTGTCAAGACAAGGTCATTAGGTAAGAGAACATCACCAATGTAATGCACTCGATTCTGAGTAATATCAGGTAGATAAACAAGTATGTATTTGTTAGGTACAATAGGCTTGGTTAATAAAGAAATATCCACACACATATGATTTGAAGCTCCTGTATCTAAATTCCATGAATCTAAACATATACTATCAAGACTAGAAAGAGATAAAATAGGAAGTGTACCTGCAAAATCTGAAAGATGTGCCAGGTTCACTGTGAGAGGATCCGTGGTGCTTTGTTCTTAACCAACTTCAACAACTCTTGTTTAATCAATTCAAACAATGGAGGATTAGAAGTGCTAACTGTTAGACCCCGTTCCCTTTTTCTTTATTAAATAGGTTTGTTTAAATTATTGGTAAGTTCATTATCTTTTGGCTAG
>JANTPM010000009.1:21800878-21811034 GCA_025434745.1 Erythroxylum divaricatum
CTCCCATAATGAAGGTATGAGCATCAGAACCTAGTTGTTTTCTCTGCATTGATCTTCCTCACCTTCACAAAAAGACTTACTTGAGCGTCGGAGAGGCTAATCGGGCCGCAACCCCCGACACGCCTTCCTTGTTTTGCAGGTACCTTCACGTCAAGCTCATCACAGAAAGCGGCGGATTCATGGAGCAGAACGACAACGTACAGTTCAGCCAAAATCCGGCAGAACCACTTATTATCATGAATTTCAAATTTTGTTATAAAATATTTGAACAGATTCTTTGTGTGTATTAATTATATTGTACAGCTAGCATTCCAATTCCTGTTATCATTTACATAATAATTCTGTTGACCTGGATAGGTGCAGTAACACTAACATACATCTTTTATCTTTAATTGATATAAAAGAAGGAAGATAAAATTAGGAAGATATTATACAACTTCTTAAATAAATTTAGCATATAAAGATAAAAGAAGGAAGACGTTCTCTTCAGTTTGGACCTACCCTACCGCCACTCAAGAACAAGAAGAAAATTTAATTACGCAGTGGGGTCTGTCTTATCTTAGCAATAGCATAGGTCTGAAAATGAAATTTATTAGGTCGCGTCGAGAGTTCAGTTAACGGCTGTCAGGTCCGAAGCACTGTCTCTAGTCCAATGACGAATGAGAGATGAGGACCCCTTTGGTATTAAAATTTTAATGGTGTTTTTTGTAGTAATAAACAATAGTAAAGAGCTTAACATCTTCAAATATGTTTTGAAATTAATGTTACCATCAAACACGCGACTATCTAACAATGTGCTTTTGTTGATTCTCCAAGTCATGCAATGAGCAGAATTGAAAGGGTAACCTAAAAGATCATTTGCTTTGTCCCCTACTGATTTATTCTCTTATATATAAAGCCCCATACTTCCTGTTTATGGCGCATCTATATATCCAACCAAGTAATCAAAAAGGGGTTCTCTTGTCCTTGTAAAGCATCAATCCAGTTTCTAGTTCTTCACAAAAGATGCTTTGGTTTAGTGGATAAGCGTACTCGTCTTGCTTCAAAAGGTGGCATAGACGTGAAAATGGCGACTTTGCTACGAGGAACCCTGATTGGACCTTGTCTTTATTATCTCTCCGTTCCCTAGTGGGATAATCCTCTGAAGCTAAACTCAACATTCTAAAGCTTGCAGTTGAATGCCATATTATTGCCAATTGAATAATTGAGGGGAAACTTTATTGGTTTTCCTTACTAGGCTTAAATGCGCTGTCCCCATCAGCCAAAGTGGACGTCTGTTACATTGAGCAATGTATCAAATGCATAATCCGATCTCATAATACATGTCAGCTTATCAATTTCGCTCTCTGCAATTTGTTCCAAGCGTTGATTGATAATTTGACTGGAGTACATACAGCTCTAGCTTTCATTTTTCAGTTTGTTTTGTCTTTCACTTCCCAACTCAAAGCGTCGAGGTCATCGAACACTACAAGAGAACGGGTGCTCACTCACAGAAAATTTCAACAATATAAATTATCTACGGACTTGACCGACATATATTTCCGTCGTTAAAACTGTTGTCAGTTAATTATTCCGACAGAATGTAGTTTCTGTCTGTATATATTACGGACGGACCGAACGGATCTGTCGGCATAGTTTACCGACGGTTTACGATAATCGTCGGTAAAATACGTACTAATCTCCCGATGGTTTCCATCGGTATATTAATCGTTCCTCACTGATGGATCTTCATTTCTGTCGGTGAAAAATGTTAACATATACCGACGGTTTTCAATAACTATCGGTAAATTGACATTATGCAAATACCGACGGTTTACTTCTAACTATCGGCAATTGTAACATAATTTAGCAACGAAACCTTTTCGTCGGTAATGATTTTCCTTCTTGAAATGCAACCTTGATTGCTTAATCCAGAGCTCGAAGCTCCTGTATGCTCGCTAAAGTCACCTTTAACTCTCTATAAATAACTTATTGAATGACAATTATTTCTAAAATCTCGATGTCAAATTCGATTTCAGTGTCAACAACTATAAATTATCCATTCATAATTTTTTGATTTGTTTAAATATTGATTTTGTTTAAACAAAAAATTAAATGATCATATCAAGGAAAAAGATTTTTTTAACTGATAATTAAAACATTAAATAGTATATAAATTAAAACCAAATGACAGCAATAATCCTATCGTCCTGGTGAGCGTGAATGGTGTGAGTCTCTATCTCTCCCCTCATATGCTCCATGTCATTTTGAATCTTACTTATTACGTCCATCAATGTCTGCACTGTGCTCTCAAGGTGATTGATACGTTCCACTGTCGGTTGTGTTCTAGATATTGCTGTACTGAACATAGAGGATTGTGAATAAAATGTGTTGGCAAATGAGTCTAGGCCGAAAATCCTTCAACGACTGTCCCTACCACCAACTGCATCAAAATATGCCTGCTCTTATCAACAACTTGTTCTTCCTGAGACTGCCACTGAATTGTTTGTTGTATTTGGTTCTATTAGGAGGCAATGTTTATATTATAATTAGTAAGTGATAATTATTAAGATTGAATATTAAATCATGAGTTTCACATACATTTAGTTCTCAGCTGTTGACAAATGTCATATCGTCATGCTTCTTAGTATGAATATGCAAAAACAACTGACAGGGTGTAGACCTAACATCCATAGATTTTTCCTGCATAACAATAAAATGTAATAAATTAAACTATAATTTATAAAAATTTTGGCAGAGTCTCCTATATTTTTATGATATTACCCCATGTTGAACAAAGAAAATTACTCAACATAGCCATATATGGCAGTAGTAAATTACTCAACACAGTCATGATCATTATCTATACTACACATATTTTTATCACAACATTCATACATCAATTTTAATTGAAATATAACAATGTAAAAATTGAGAATATAAGTATAATATTTATATATTTACAAGTCTCTCTGCATGTTCGTGGTGGGTAATTGATCCTCCTGTATGAACGGAAAGACTGTTTCTCCTTCACCTACTACGTATGTTGGTTGAGTTACGCTTCGAGATGATCATTGCCTCAGGTGATATCTAGTACTCTTGCCAATGATTCCATATGGCCTCAGAAATATAAGAGGGTCATATACCAGCCTTGCATATCGCATTAATAAAATCGTAATAACGTATACGAACTCGCGACTCCTATACACTATGTATTACCTCGTCGATAGCAGAATTTCAATAAAAATGTTTATGAAATTAAAAGGAATAAATTTGATAACTTGTAATTTATTAATATTTATGTTATTAATGTAATTAAAAAACGAAAAAAGAATATTATTTGCATATTGTACTTCAAACTCCTAAAAGTAAAATGTCTTTGTGGCTTGAGAGATTTTCTTCCATACATAACCCTTAGGATCAATCATCTCTTTAAATGTAGATGTCATATGTTTGAAACACGGTTCAAACGGAATGAACCTAATACAATAACAAAATAAACATATATAGTATTTCATGCGATTTTATTTATAGTTTATTGATAATTTTTATAAACTTTCTTCCATCAGATTCCTTAGATCTAGGATAGATATCGTCTCCTTCATCCTCCATAACTGTATTGGATGATGTATGAGTAGTGGATTGTGAAGGGTCAACAATTGCAGGTGATGCTGTATCTACAACTGTAGGCCCTGAAGGTGGAGGTGGTGATTCAGTTGTAGCTGGAGGCTGAGTTGGGAGTGACCTCGGATCGTTTAAAATGTTAGTAACGCTTTAAACGACTCAAGGTTACCCCAACCCAAACGACGTCGTTTTGCTTCTGTATCAAACGTTTCTGAGTTAATGTAGACGACGTCGTTTTCATTCAGTTGGAGGACGACGAATTACAATGACATTTACCGACTGATTTTAAACCGCCATTAAAGTTTATTTCCCAACGAACTTTGCCCACACATATCGTTTTTCCGTCGGTAATTACCGTCCGAAAATATTTTGCCACTAAACTTTCGTCACTATTATGTTCTTTTCTTGTCGTGAAAAAAAAGAGCATACTGCATGTTTTTTGAGCCCAGATTCATTCAGGATCAAGTTTCAATTTTGAAGGGGGGAATGGGATTGAATGAAAAACCCTATGCAGAATTTTGGTCGAAAATGTTGTTACATATCACTTGGAAGTCGTGAACATTGAAATAGACATATTTTGTTATGAATTAAAGGTCTCTGAGCAGATTGTAACCGGGGGTTGGACGAAACGACAAGTAAATTTACGACTTCAATATGTTGGCCCTCATAGGCAATCACAAGTTAAGAGTAGCTGCTGGGGACACCAAAATTGATATAGCAGAAGCTAAACAATAATTGAATACAAGTAGTCAATTCTCCAGTCACGTTTTGTCTGCTTATCCACTCATAACTTCAACCATCCACAGCCACCGTTCCAGCCAATTAATAGCAAGAAATTACATACTATCAAAGTTAAAGTGATCCCATAGTTTGATAATGAATATTACGCATCATAGATAACTCAGCTAGAATATCTTTAGTTGCATTGACATTGTGAAGAATAATGCCAGAAGCTCATACCCAAGGTGTACTACCGAACGCTTGAAGCTCCAGTGGCTCCGACTTTGCTTAGGCCCATATATTTCTTCCATTGTTGAGACTTTCCTTGCTGGTTTTCTTTTCGTTTATCGTTCTCATTCTAAATTCCATTTTCTCAGCTGGAGATTGGCTCTTACTGGCAAGTTGTACATTGCTGTTTTTATGCTGCAAAAACCTAGAAACTTGTCCACCGGTTTCTCTGCAATGAAACTTACCCCATTCTTTATAGGTTGAGATCATCTGTTCGTTCCATTATGTAAGCATCCATCCATCTAATTTTTGTGAGTTATATTTATTGTATAGATAGATTCATGAAACAAAATAAGTATAGAGTAACGAGGATTTGTGATCTATTCTCATTCATCACATGGTCGAAGAACTCAAAATATAAGTCTTATCAAACATAGTTAAAAGTAATAAATTTTTATTTTTAATATTTTTAACAAATCAACAATGATAATAGATCATTCTTTTTTTTTTTTTTGGACCAATCGTTATAATTATAATAATTATAGAAAGAATTGTAAAGGATTCTAAAGTTTACCCGCGTTTTACTGTTACAGGGTTTAAATGTGTATTGGCGTTTTACAGGACACGTTCTTAGCGTTGGGCCGCAGTGAGATCCATGATTACACTCTTGTTTTATTTTTATGATGGGCTTTTATAAAAGTATAGTGCAAGTTTAATCTCTGGAACTTGTTCAATTCCTACAATTACAATATAGCATTTCATTGCATTCATTGTCATTGTTGCTCCCAAATAATATGGCAGGGCAACGTTCTTCACTGTTTCAATTTCCTCTCCTTTCTTTTTTTTAAAATTTTTCATTTGTTGATAAGAGATTGAACGCAAACACTGCAGGCACCGTAGTTGTAATAAAAGAAGCCCAGTTGAGACTTTCATATTTTATATGTAGACCAAAAGAGCTCATAGTTGCAGACCGCCTGGTGCAGAGAAGAAGAAAGATTTCCAAGCTGATATTTTCTTAGGTTCAAATTTTTAGCAAAGGATGCTTTCCCATGTACCAGAAAAATAGGAAAGTAGTAGCAGTTAAGCATTTCATGCTAGTAAAATTTTCATTTACCAGGTCGCTGTTTTACTGATTGGAGAAGACCACGATCATTGCCCTTTAACTGCAAGAGTTCCCGTCAGAAACTCCTAGAAATGACAAAAAGAATACATGGGCAACCAACGCCGAACAAAAAAACAAGGCAGGCCGAAAAAGAAAGTTACAATTCAAGGTCTCCAGTAGAAGGTGATCAACGCTTTAAGAAAGAGCATGATTTTCACAACAAAGTCACCACAGATACAAGACCCTAAATCCTCAGTTGTGTACATCCGAGAATTGTTCCTCGGCACCGTGTCATTGGAGCTGCCTGGCGCCATGCTGGTCTCTCGCCAGATAATGTCAAGATATCAACGTCAGACATTGGCTTAATATGCCAATTCCATCTATCAGGACCAATTACTCCTCCAATCACATATATCTCATCTCCCAGTGCAGTCATTGCAAACCCAATCCTTCTACGGAATTCAGATGCTGAGACTACCACTTTTCGCGCTTTCCCTTCTTGCTTGAAAATTAGTCCATGGCTCATTACATAGATGGCACCCTGCACAACTGCCATTGGACCCTGGAGACAACCATGATCCTCAACTGTCCACCCAGATCCTGCACTATCCAAAACTAGCACCGTTGACAAACCCTTATGTAAAACATGCACCTTCCCATTAATAACTACTCCAGAACATGCTGAATTGTGGGTGCGATGCAGGTCAGGCATTGGAATCCATACATCCTTATCTGGATCATAGATTTCTACCTGCGAAATTGATTTTCGGCAACTGGTGAAACCACCGGCAACAAGAATCTTTCCATTCAAGACACAACATGCAAACATTGCCCGCGGTACAAGCATGGATGCACGTTGGGTCCATTGTCGCATTACAGGGTCATATGACCAGACTTCATTGGTAGCAAAGCTCCCATCTTGGTCACCAGTTAATGGATCAACTGCATCACTACCACCACCAAGTACAAAGAGCTTCCCAGAAGTGGAGACAACGCCAAAATGGGCAAGGTGTCTAATTTTTGATGGGAGAACAGGGAGAGTGATCCAGTGATCACTTAGAGGATCATAAAGCTGCCATAAATTCTCAGGATCAAAAGCACATACACATAGTAGATCCTCTGCTGAACCAAGCTCTTGTCTGGCCTTAAACAGTTCAGGGCTATGAATGACAGCTCGCCATGCACGAGACACAAGCTCTAACTTGGGATGAAGATAAAAAGGGACCCATGCAATACACCTGATGGCAACTGCGTCTGGAAGACCTTCAATTAGTTCAGACATGCTATTCAATTGTTCACCTATCTTAAAAGGATATGCAAGCGGTGTTGCTATGCCCACAAGATGGCAAACGCTACCTGATAGAGCCAAAAGCATACAAATGAAGATCAATTCAGAGATCAGAAACAGACAATTATCTTCATTCTTTATATTTCTTTCAGAGTAGTAGTTCAGGTGCTTTAGTGTAAGAAATATATGTGCTGCTTTACGCTTATTCACACTGCCTTGAAGGAAAGAACAAGAAATAAATATTTTGCATTTTCCATCATATTCAAAACTTTCAGCTATAAAATCATAATCAGAAAAGAAAGAGACAAGTCATACAGGAACAGGAAGAGTTCGCAACAAGAAATCAGATAATAAAGTCAAAAGTGATTTCTAATCAGTGCTTCATTTCTACATTGTCATATTTAAAAGTAGACAAGTACAGCTTTCAAGTTCAATACGATGATTAAGCTTATAATTCCATAATTTGAAGTTTCTATCAGTTTACCAATGAGCAGATAATCATCTGGCTTCATGATATATTATTCAATTGTAAGTAGATAAAGGATACCTTCAGTATTTGATGAATTTGAAATACTGGGACAAAAATCAACATAGCAGAGCAATTTACATTTGGCCACTAAAATTTTGATTTGTAATAATTGGGTGACACATTCTAAATCATAAACCACCCCATAGATCAATTGCTAATGGGGTATGAATGAGACAAGAAAACCTAACAAATAACTGGTAAGTGGTAAGCAGAATATGAAATATAACACACGAGTTGTTAATTTAAACACAAGTATATCATTACAACTTTTCATATTAATGTTTTCCTTCTTCTAAGCCAAGACTGACAATGGAATTGGCATTTCTTTCTTCCCTATGTGAAATTTAACATGATCATTTAATTGTCAATGGCAGTAGGCATCTCCTAAGCCTATACGCAATGGAATCAAGGAGATCAACACCATTAATGGAAAGGACAAACATATGAGCTCTACATGCTTTTTAACATCTAATAAAGTAAAAATTCTTACATTATGATATCATTCTCAAAAGAATAAAACTTCTACATAAACGATTATGATAGAGCTATATTCATATGAATGAGGAAAAAACACTTCTTTACATTTTGAGTAAAAGACACTTCTTTACATTTTTGCATCTATACACAATATTTTAGCAATCTAATAACCAAATGATACAATTCTGAACCAAAGGATCACAAATTCAACAAATACAAGGAAAAAAAAGCAATTTTATTATTATTATTTGTTTCATATGGGTCATTTAAAAACAGTCTCTCTACTAATTCTAGGTAAGGCTGCATACTATTAGACCTCTCTAGACCCTATGTATCAGCGGGATTTCTACTGGGTTGTTGTTGTACATAACAAGCTTTGATTCTCAAATAGGAAGACTGAACCAAATTAGATATCCTAATATCTAACCCAAAAAATAAAAGCGCTATCGAATTAGAAAGGCACAATAAAACATTTCAATCGTTCCAATCCTTTAAGCAAACAAAACAGATGAGGTAAGTGCAAACCATATACGTCAGAACCTCTCGATCATAGGGATTCAAAATTTTCAGGAAAAGTCACTCGTAATACTCACTGATGCACCACTGTTATAACACAAAGCCTGTAAAACTTAACTTTAACTTGAGAACCAACGAAAATTTTTCAATGACACTTAAACCATGCTATAAGGCATAAGAAGAATATACAACAAATGGAACTCAGAAGGAAATGAAAGATTTTGAAGAAAAATGAAAAAGAGAAGAAAATGAATCACACGATAGAAAGGCAAAAGTGAAATAAGCATAATGACCCTAGTGGCTACGGATAAAGAGGTACATTTTTCTAGGCCTAGAAATGATCCTGGTTCTGCCATTTCATCAGTAAATAATAAACTAGCAAAGCATTCAAAGTTCCAATTCAATTTCCCCAATATATCATGCTGAGATGATCAGTTTCCAACAGAGAGACGCAAAACTAAAAATACTTAGCTAACTATATATAGACTTTTTAGACATATTAGCTACACTTTGTAAAGTTAAAAAGTACAAAAACAAAACCTACATAGGTCCTAGCATAAAGCAGGCCAGAGTCCAGCAAACCCCAAGATTAGATGCCTCATCGCCCCACCCAATTCTTCTGACATATAAAAGTGAACGATCAAAAAGATTCTACATACAATTTAGCACATAATAAAAGAGAAATTGAAGAATTCGAGCGCACAGTTATAGTCATTTCCCCCTGCAAATTCAGTCCTAAACCTAAGAGATAAACCATGTCTGGAACTTGAAACACAAACGCATCAATTTCACTGCAGAGAACCAGAATGAATTTCCTATAAAATTGATCACAAAACGGTTTCTAGAAAACCTACAGATGTTCCACCCACAAAAAGCTGATGGAAAAATTAAATCCGACCTACCATTTCAGTATAATAGAGTAAATCAATCAAACGTGAAATCGCCTATACACATTACCAAATTCACAGAAGCTTTATATTGAATCCATGCGACCAGAAAAAAAAACAAGCAGTAAAGCAATCAAAAGACGAATGGCTCCAAAACCAAAAAAAGCCCAAAATCCAACCCCAGAAGCAAACACTGTAACAAACACAAACAAGAGAACTGCCCACTTGGAATTAACCGAAAGAAACCTCGGGCTTTGAAGAATTTTGTCAATAAAATGAGAAATACAAGATAGACCATCAAAAGAAATGCAATTTCCCAAACTTAAAGCTTGAAGCCTTCACCTGACACCCAACAACTGTCTTGGTTCAGATTTGCACACGGGGAGGGGGAGGGGGAGGGGGAGAGACAGAGTAGCGTAGGATTGGGTGAGAGATAGAAAGAGATTCACAGGTAAAGAAAACGCTCAAAGTTGCAAAAACAATGTTGATGCGTGTGCGTTTTAGGCGAAGAGTAAAAAGCAATTTTTTTTAATGTTAAAACAGCGTAGCTTGGCCTTGAATAGACAGACCATAGAGGATATGGATATTCCTAATTAATCCTTTACCTTGCTTAAGGGCTTGTTTAGTTGAGCTTTTATCAGTAGAGTTTTTATCAGTAGAGCTTTTGTCAGTAGAGCTTTTCTAAAAAGAGCTTTTTTTAAAAGCCAGTTGACTGTTTGGCTGTCAATTAAAAAACAGCTTTTTAAAAAGAGCTTCATTCAGTAGACTGTTTGGCAACATAAAAATAAAAAGCACTTTTATTAATT
>JANTPM010000009.1:21825945-21839932 GCA_025434745.1 Erythroxylum divaricatum
AGGCCAAAAGTACGCGATCACAATTTATGCAGTAACAGTCCTACCCGTACCAATTTACCAAAATAACCCTCACATCGATAACAGGATGTTACAATAATGGCTCAATGGTAAGAGGCGTCCACTTAAAGTAGAACAAAACCTTGAGGTTGAGGGTTCGAGCAGTGGCTCACCCAACTGCCAAAGAAGACAATACCTGGAGTGATGGCTGTAGAGGTCGGGCTCTACTGTAGTGGTCGCGTGGCCAGAGTTCATGGACCCTACAAGTAGCACATAACAAAGTTCTTCGAAGAATTGATTCTAAGCTAAATGGAATCAGCCAACAGACTCATGCTACACAACATAAAGTCAACGCCATCTCTAAGCAATTCTAACAAATGTATCAATCTTGCAAAGCTCAGATTTAGCAACTTGATGCTAATCTTCGATATTACATTGCTACACATTCTATTGGACTTAACTTCGACATCAAAGTTCTAGAAATCAAGAAGATACAAGGAATTATGCAACAAATGGAAGCTGATATGCAATCTACACGATCTAAAACTGTATATGGCTCATCCTCTTCAGTATTTCTAAATATACAACTAGTATACACATCTCCTATATATCAGACGTATCAAGAAGAAGCTGATTATTCAAAAGTTTTCAAGTTCAACTATCCTTTAGTTAGACAGTATATTCATCCTCAGGCAGCTCAACCTAAACCTGAGAGGTCAAAGCCAAAGCCAAAGCTTGAACCAGTTCCTCAGCCATCATCTTCGTTCTCTAAACCTGAACCAGTTAATCAATGGAGTAAACTATTATATATCCATACACCTCCTACTTCTCCACAGAAGTCTTAATTTTCCACCTCTGTTGGGAAGGATAAAGTGCCTCAGAAAAATTTTATAGCAACTCTTACGTCTATACTTGCTAAAGAAGATTCATCTACTTAATCAGATAATACAGAAGCTTGTTCTGAAGCCTCTATCCTAACATCTGAAGTCTCTACAACAATTGCTAAGTCATCATTTGAGCAGATCTCTGAACTATCTTCTGATTCTTTAGCCCAGCTAGTTGATCTATCAGAATTATCACAAGTTCTGATGACTATGCTTGAATCTACTGAAGTTGAACCAGAAATAAGTGAAGTAGAATCCACAAGTATTGAACCTTTCAAACCTAAACTAGTACCACAAGCAACACCAGCTCAATTAGCTGCACAGACTAAGCCAACTTTAGGACCTTGGTTCACTTTTGACGATCTTCCCCCAAAGAAATGGAGAGATCACTTGCATGAATGTGGTACATGGATAGATCTACAAATGACTCGATCGAATAATCTATTACAAGATATTTTGTCTAAGTTTACATCTCGTTTCACTTGTTCTTTACAAGAATGGTGGCAAAGTATTAGCAATTATCAAAGACTTCAGTATATCTAAGTCACTACAGTCGGAGCTCTTCTTGGAATAATTCATAAATATTTCATTAGTGAATTTAAGCTTATTGATAAGTAGTTTCGTTAGGAATATTTTACAATGAAATGTTGTTCACTTGACAGGCGTGATCTATAAAAGCATTATCAACAAATGACAGAAAGGTACTATCTTCTTAATGGTTGGAATGATTTTAATCTTCGATATACTTTTATCTCATCCCTTCCAGATCAACTTGCAATCAAAGTTAAAGTACCATTATTTCTTTACAACGAGATATGGATAATATATCCCTTGGAGAAATTTACAAGCTAGCTTTAGCCTCTCTTGATAAGGTATATAATCAACAAGCCTTATTCAAGAACATCATTAAGGGTGTCGTTCTCAAACAGGCTTGTAAAAAGCCTTATCTTCAAATTAAGTGTAAAGAACAGAAGACTTGTGATTGTCACAGCAAGAAGAAAGCTTATTCTAGACAAGTCTATCATAGAAGAAAGTTTTGTAGACAAATGGAAGGCTACAAGCCTTTCAAAAAAACATATGTGAGCAATAATGGCAAGAAGAGAAGAATGGTTCGATTCTTTAAACAGTCCTCACATTGTAAAAAAGATGATCGTTGTTTTCTTTATGGAAAACAGGGAGACTTTGCACATACTTATCCTCACAAAACAAAGAAGGATGTCAAGTTATTAAAGCAGATGCAATCAATTTTGCCTAGTCATTCTTCCAATAACTTTGAAGATCTGATTGAAAAACAATCTTATAAAGATGAGGACACAAAGTTTGTTATTTCTGTCACTACCTCTGAAGATGAAGAATCCTTTGGCTTCTCTAGAGGATGATTCACTATTCATGCTACAGCAGACTTGTATAAAGTTAGATCGTACTCTAGTTCAATGACCATACGTCCAGATCCAACTCTTCAAACAAGATAAATATAATAAACCCATCAAAGCTATTGGGTTTATGGATGCTGGATCCAGAGGTACGATCATCAAGCCTAAAAATTTACCCTCTGAAGTTTGGACTTCACATGATGAGTATTTTACAACTGTAGATAGCAATTCATTCAAAATAAGGCTTATTATAAAGAGAAAGATCAGGATACGATTCTTTCCACAATGTACAGTTTGGACTAAAATGTTTGGAAGCAATCTACCTAGCCTAGAGTTTCTTATTGATATGGATGTATAGAGTAAAGCCTCATCTTTACATATCCAACCCCACACCTCAAGTATCGATCATTTTTCAGTCCTTATACTGACATCAAAAATGTGTTTGAACTCTCTCAAGTTCCTACACCATATGCATCGCTAAGAGATAAACTGTTAAAATATTGTCCTGAATCACATATATAGTTTTCTCACCCATATCCTTTATGGAAAAATGGTGACTTTTTCATAAGTATACCTTTCAAAAAGAATGAGGATATCAACCCCACAAAAGCCACACATCCAAGGATGAACCCTAATGATCTAAAGCTTGCACAACATAAGTGTGTTATCCTTCTGAAGCAAGGATTGATTGAACCCACAAAATCAAACTAGGCTTGCTAGTATTTTATGTCAATAAACATTAAGAAAAAAAGCCTAGAAAAAAGAGATTAGGAATTGACTACAAGTCTTTGAATGCATTCCTGTAAGATGACAAGTTTCTTCTTCCAAAAATCAATACTTAGGTACTACTTCTAAAAAAAACTATTATCTTTTCTAAGTTTGATGTTAAAGTTGGATTTTGGCAACTAGTTATTCACCTAACTAAGAGATACAAGACTATATTTTGCATTCCCAATGCATAATACCAATGAACTATTATGTCATTTGGGCTTAAAGTCACCCTATCACTATTTCAAAAAACAGAGATCTATGAGCTTATCCTCTATAGTGCAATCATATACATTGATAACATTCCCCTAATCTCAAAGACCTATAAGGAACATTAGGCCCTACTGCAACAATTCTTGGATCTTCCTAAACATCATGACATTATGCTTTTAGCCTCAAAAAGCATCATTGGCACAAAAGAAATTGAATTTCTGGTTATGCATTTCAATATGGATTCTACCAGCATAGTTCACATATTGGACAAGAGTTGTTACACCTTCCTGATGAATATCTCACTGTAAAATAGATACAACAATTCTTCAGGATTGTTAATTACATCCGTGAGTTCATACCATACGTGGCAGCTTATACTTCATGTCTTTCCAAGCTACTAAAACAGAATCCACCTTGTCCTTTTGATAGACAAAATCCACTTTAGCCTCCTAATACTTTCCCTTCCTTTTTTCATTATAAATATCCTCTTTAGCCAAGTATCGTTACAATTCTTTTATCCTTTAAACTTTTTATTTATCAATTTTTTATATCTAATCAACCTCTCTTTGCCTTTACAAAGAAATCTTTTCCTTCTATAGCTAATACACGCATTAGTGTTTCTGAAGTTGCCTCACTTGCTTGTATAAGTTTGTTTTATTATTTGCATCAATTTCTTCATGAAAATAATTTTCTTTGAAGTCCCACATTGCTCAAACTCAAAGCACCTTACCTTAATGTGACTTTTCTCCATGATCCTCTTTCTGAAAACACATTATGGTATCTTTGGGCACTCTGTGCCCTTTATGCTTGTGCTATCACTATATCTCCTCTTCAACTCTATCAACACCTCTGTAACATAAACAATGAAAGTGCTTTGTTATAGACATTTCTTGAGTGGTTTCAACCACTAGATTAATGGAAGCAAAAATTTTCTTTGATAATCTCACAACATTGTTTATGGAAAGCTTCTGCTAGATGACAATCTACTTATTGCTTCTTTATCCTCCATTGTCTATATTAAGAAACACATACTGGTGTCCTTTACACAGAACATTATGTCCAAATTTATCATACATCATTATACTGGCCACAACATCAAAACAATATGCTTCAATCTCTTAGAGTTTTTTTAAAGAGATAAATCACTTCCCCAATTCATCAGTCATTTCCACCTCTGTTAGACCATATCTCGGTGAATTTAATCCTAGTGAACTAGAAGTACCAGAAGCTAATATACTAGGTTCCAATAGTCCTCAGTATGACACAGAAGACTTAGTCTCAGATATTGAAGGACATTCTTAGCCTTTTAATAAGTCTTTCAGGATGCCCAAGACGCAGATGATTATAACTACAACCCTAAGGAAGATGAGTTAAATCAACTCGTACATAAACTTCACACACATAAGCTTAGTCTCAATAAACAAAAAAAAAGCTATTAAGTTGATACTGATAGCTCAAGTGATCCAAACTCTCCATCTAATCTACAATTATGGAATGAACCAATTCGTGACAAATAATGCATTGGATGCCTTGGATCCTAACTCTCATAATGGGACTCGTCTTTTTAGGAGTTTACTTTTGAGTCTTTTTTATCAAAGAGAATCTTTATAGCCCACAAACCACTATTCAAGATCCATCTTATCATCATATTGTTTGATTTTTAGAAAGTTGTTTACTTTTTTAAAGTATCTTTGTTAAAGATGTTATGATTGTACTTTAAAATTACTTTCTTTTTTAAAGATGTAATGAGTGTGACTTATGAGTGTTTTACTTTGTTACCCTTGCTTCGTTTATAAAAGCAAAGCTCCTCCTCAGTTGCAAACAGACTCAAGTAAGGTTGTAAACATTTAGATAGAAGTTTGAATAAAGTTTGGTTTGAGAGTTTTCTATTCTCTATAAGTTCTCCCTCTCCTAACAGCTTAAGTCTTGAGTGATGTTACTATCTGTCTTGGTGTAGAGATAAGTATGCTTTACATTCGCCGCTCCTAAGGATCTTGTGTATTAGAAAGTCTAAGACAATTTATGATTGTTTTTAAAAATAATTCCACTGCGAGATTATAGTTTAATGGGGAAAAGAGTGTAGGTACTATTGATACTATTGTTTCAAATGGGAAAGAGAATTGTGAAGGGTATTAGGTTCCTAAAAGGAAAGCTAAGAGTTGTATACCCATGGAAAGAAGGGCTTTGTTGTCTCGATCATTATACGTGGATATTGATAGTCACAAGGTTCCTATACTGATCTACAATAGTCTACCAGACACCTCAATATCCTACAATTTGACTTTGGTTAGTCGATGATCTTTTTAAAGTTATTGTTTTAGCTAGTTGGTTGCCATACTTTCCTTGTGAGCCCTTTGAGGTCCTAATGTTGTTAAGTGATTTTGTATGCTATGTAGCACCCCACTCTCATAGGGCGTATTCCTGAACAAACCATCGGTATTCAAGAACATACTTTATGAGAGTGGCATGCTAAAATAGTCAAACAATCATACTCATTACAAAATTTTCAAATATCACACGCATTTTACAAAAAAATCACTAATCAAATTGGGCCCTTTTTTTGAACATTATAATCACAACTATTATTACACTCATTGATCAATCACATTTACAAATATTTTTAATTTGGAAATTCATTACAAAATAGAATTATTTAGATACACTTGGTACAATAATTACGAAATATAATTTTTATAATACAAAATAATGAAATATATTTGCATTCGCGAACTGATCCTAACCTCTATGTCTTGCTCGAAGGCAATAACTAGACTCTAATTTATCTAACTGAAGATCTTCTCTAAGCCTGAAAAATGTTGCAAACTTTAGGTTGAGTTTTGTAAACTTAGTGAATAGATCATCCTCGATGGTTCACTCAATCACATAACATATCAACTCATCAATTCAACATGTTGAGTCATATATATTTCATATTCAGTTAAATCATATTTCACATTTAGAAATCATTCAAACTATTTGTTTCAACCATTTAAATCATACATATTAGATGCATATGCAATACTCATGAGACTCACTTTCAATTATTATTGTTGTGAATGAGTTCCTCTTTACTGTCCCATATTCCATGTGGATATTAGATTTGTTTCAAATATTGTCTTATATCCCTTGTGGATACCAGGCACATTAACAACTAAGCCTATGGCTCTTGTGTATATTTTGAGCTTTAAGCTCTTTCAAACTGGTCAATCTGATCATAATTTCCTTTATGTTATCATGCATTCATGTAATGAAATGCATCACATGTATTCAGTCAATCACATGTGCTCAATGTTACACATTCATATTCACTATCACAATCTTATTCACCTTTGTCATCGACCCTTGGTCTAATGTTCAACCTATCTGTTAAAAATCACTTATTTTGTCATTCAATGAGCACTTCCAATATGTATTTCCTGCATCAAACGCCTCAGACAGTCAATGTCCGAAATCAACACAATCACGTTCATATAATAATTCAATACAGAATTTAGTGAGACCATCAAGGTCGACTCACAGTACGCTCCAGATTAGCATTTGCTTCCTTAATCCAAAAACGTCTAGATGCAGACGTTCTATCTTGTATCAACATTATGCAATACACATATTGCACACATATTATTGATTGCATAATCACATAAACATCCAGTTATACACATATGCATATGAGTAATGTATAATACATGCTCAAATTGACTATTCTGGGTATATTTCCTTAATCATGTCTCTTAATCATTCAAACCTTATCATTTATATATGTCTATATTATTATTAGGTTTACATCTCAAAAACACTTGGTTATTCTAATATCATAATTCAATTACTTTTCATTTCTTTTCTCACATTATTTGCTCTCATAATATCTAATTTTCATTTACCTTTCTTAACACATATTACTCAACTCCTTTGAATCATAACTACAATCCTTTGAATATCTTCATTCCCATTATACTCATGTATTTACTACTTTGATATCAACAATTCATTCACTGAGTTATAACCTCAATTATCAACTCATACATATCACATTTAGTCACTTAATCCAAACATCATTTCAACTTTTCTTAAAATAGATTTTTGGGTCAATTTTACGTGACCATTTTGACAAAGAAAATTAGGGATTTAGGCAATACCTTATTTTAAACAAATGTTCTCATATGTCTTAAGTTTCTAATGAAAATAATTTCATATAGTTTGGTTTAGTATTCTGCAAGTTATACTAAAATACTACAGATTGTTCCCAAACAATGACAACATACTGTACTCAACTTCAAGCCAAATTTTGAAACTCTTAAAGACAAAATTCAAATTCAATTCCTTTATAAAAATTGTATCCATATGTCTTTAGTTTAATTCATCCCATTTGGATATATACAGATCAAGATATGGCCAAATTATAGATGCCTGTACAGTGAAAATACTCCATTTGACATTTTCCAACACACTTCATCATTTTCATCTGAAACTCATTAATCAACCATTTACCAATCCTTTCTTAGTGAATTCAGATGAAAATGAATTCTAATAGAGAGAAAGGATAATGTGTGAGGAGCTTGTGGTTCAAATTTCAAGTCAATTAGAGGTTCAGAGAAGAAGTTATGGTCAAAAGAGTGAAGGGTGTTTAAAACTATCAAAAAGCATCGCGCCTTCATTGTCACTATCGTACAGAACTGCTGGTTGAATCCTCTATGTCACGATTGTGCTTGTGAACTATTATGCACTACCTAACATTTCCTCTCTGTCATGATCGTGCTTGTGCACGTTCTATCACTATCTGATATCTCCTTTCTATCACGATCGTACTTGTGCATAATCATACAACTCCCCTAAGATTTCCTTGTGCATGATCGTGCTTGTACATGATCGTGCAATACCTGATGACTTTTCTCACTGTCAAGATCTTGCTTATGCAAGATCGAGCACTAACTAGTGTTTCCTTACTCACGCATAATTAACTTTCTGCACATATGTTTTACTCCATTGTCACCTTCATTCTATTTCTAAACTATCACTTTAATTCATCTCATTTCAAGACACCATAGTAATCTTTTTCATTTACTTCAAACTCGTTTTAACTCATCTCTATAACACTCCAAGAGATCCACATTAATGCATCAAGAAAATAGAACATAAAACCCATCCATTTATTTATCAATTTTTGCACAATTTCTGCATCATTTCAATGATCATTCTAACTCAAAATCATCTCAACACCAACTTATGAAATATTGGTCATCATCATATGTGTAAAAGCAAGAGATGAACATACCCAGGCTTTCTCATTCACTTTTCAACATATACATATTACCATTTCATGATCATTTGACCTTTAACTAACATCAAACATGTTTCATGAAACAAATCAAGAAGAGAAATGTTTTATACTTACTTGTTTACTCCAAGATATTCAAATAACACTCTTAACCCTAGCTTCCTATGGCTCACATGATCATCAATATGGAGGTGGAGTAGCTTAGTTTTTTAGTAACAAAATGAAGGAAACTATAAGGATCTTGAAGAGATAAAGTGAAGGAAAGCAAGATCTCAGGGTGAGGGTGAGGGTGAGAAGATCATGGGTGAAGAAAATGAAAAAGATGAAGAAGAGAGCATAAATGAGAAAGACAAAGCAAAGATGGCCTTCCAAAAGTAAATAATGATGAGTTTAATGCTTGGTGATTTAAAAGGAAAGTAACATGTACTTGGTGGGTGTCATGTGATAAATTTATGGGTATTCTTGGATTTAAAAAAATGCCAAGTGACAGAACAATTGATAATAATAGTATAATTAAATGTCAAATGGCAGTAGAAAATAATGGTAAGTGACATTAAGATTTAATGACAAGTGTCATTAAAAATTGTGAGACAATTAGATTAGAAATTGGAGACAAATGGACTAGAGATTAATGGTATGGGTTACCATTATTAAAGGATGTCATTTTGATTTTTAAGTGGTAAGTGTCATGCAATTTATTTTGAACAAAAAAAAAGCTCCTTGTAAAACTTATTGGAAAACTCGTAGTCGAACTTGATTAATTTGTCTTAATCAAGTTCGACTACAAGTTTTCCAATAAGTTTTACAATGAGCTTTAGGAGCTCTTAATAAATTGCATGACACTTACCACTCAAAAATCAAAATGACATCCTTTAATAATGGTACTCTATACCATTAATCTCTAGTCCATTTGTCTCCAATTTCTAATCCAATCGTCTTCCAATTTTTAATGACACTTGTCATTAAATCTTAACGTCACTTATCAATATTTTCCACTTCCATTTGACACTTGATTATACTACCATTATTAATTATTCTACCACTTGGCATTTTTCCTAAACACGAATGAATAAAAAAATATTGTTTATGGATGTCTCAATTACTCAAATTTGAAGAAATTCTCTCTTTCCAATGAATGAGCAAAAGAACCACTTCAAATTAGGATTTCGAAATGAAAGAATTCTGTTCTATCAAAATATTGGATCTTTTTTAAAAAAATTGGCCGACGCCTAAGTTCATAAGAGTATTGGAGAGAAATTTCTAAAGAATATTATATTATAATGCGATGATCAAAAATGGGTGGAAAAACCAAAATGAGACCAAAAAAAGTTATCATATCATTCTAAATATCATTCTAAGTGGTCCAATCCTTTGCTCATTAAGGAGAAAAAAGGATAAATAGAAATGTACATTCTAACCCATTTTATTGGAAGGGCGTGCTACTTGTTTACACCTATTAGTTCGTAAGGGATTCAATGCAGACTTTGATGGGGATCAAATGGTTGTTCATATATCTTTATCATTGGATGTTGGGCATTCTGCCCTCATGAGATGTGCACCTGATGTCCTAAGTGACCTCTAGACATGCATCCCACAAAGGTGGCATGCTCACACCAATTTGTTACTAAAATCAAACTCATTTCCTTCAACTTCAGTAAAGATTTTAAAAATCTTCGGATCAGAATTTCAAAATGACTTCTTTAGAACAATTGTATCTTAATGTCTCTAGTTTATTTTCAATTAAGAATCACCTCATTTTGAGATCCACATATCAAAATATCATCAAAATACAGAAGTATATTTAGTATAATATCCAATTCATACTCTTTAGACATGTTTTGGTACAAAAGGCATAACTTTCTCTAGAGATGTCAGATTAAGGTCATATTAGGACAGTTTCAAAGATAACTTCTAGATCTACAACTTCTGTGAAGATTTGAAGAGAGATTTTACCATTTGGAGTGTTAATACACGGGCCATGTGGAAATACACGATCACACCGTGTATTCCTCAGGTCTGATGGCCTTTTCCTTCTTGGAAGACACGGTCAGTGTTAAGTTACATGGCCTGATCATGTACTCCTTGGATCTTTACTGAAATCTCCCTCTCTAAGACATCTCCAATGGATCCTACATCCATGTTAACACCACTTTCACTCATAATCTTTCCAAATTCAACTCTCCTAGTGCGATATCACTTCATTTACTATAGTTGTTTTGTATATACATCCTATGCAGCATCACCGACTTATAATGATCATATCTGTCAACTCTGATATCCAAAAATTTTATACTATATATCATTAGAAAGCTAGAAAGATAAGCTACAACTTTCAAGAGACAACTTTATCTAATTCAACCTGGATTAATACAAATTTTTCCTTGAAGTCAGAACATAAATTTTACCCCTAATGAAAAACTTGAAATTTGCACTGTACAAACTTAGAATGTCATGAGCATAACTATTCAACTACCAATATTATTTCATTAAACTCTCTAATCTCTACTCAATTGACTCATCACTTACAACTAATTCTCATCATTCACAAAAATTCGATCTTTCTTTTCACAACATCTCACTTATATATAATAATAATTTATGTTCAGAATTCATCATCTCAAGTTGATAACTTTTTCAAGTATACCTAATTTCAACTCCACTTGATCCATACACAATTCATAATTCATTAACATCATAAGAAAGGAGTTTACAAAGCTTTATTGGCATTTCAAGCCACAATATATCATTTCACAAAATCCCCAAAATACATGTAACATCCCATCACCGATGGGAAGGGTAGAATAGTAATTTGGAACGGGTTATGATCATTTAAAAATTTGCCTTGATATGTTCATGCATACACATACAAGTGAATAACGAATTTTGCACATGTAAATGACTATACATGCATTCATGATATTTCCCGGTATTTTGGCCATAAATGTGTTTATTGTGAAAAATGTGATTTTTGTGCTTGAAAATTTAATTGGAGTGGGTCTTTGTGTGTTTTGAATTTTGGGAGAATTTTAGAAATTTTTATGAAAATTTTGGGGTAGTTTTTCAGACTAGGAAAAATGTCAACTGATAAACTGGTTGGTGATCGGTAGTAGAAATTACTGTCCAATGGCATTGAAAATTTAAATACATGAGTTTTGGATTTATTAATTTGAGCCATTAGAATTTGGGGAGAATTTGGAGTAGAAATTGGAGACCAAATGGACTAGTTACTATAGTGGACCAATTGGAAGCATAAGAAATTGACATGTGGTGTCACTTGCCCCACCACATGTGTAGGCCACGAAATTGATAAATGAAAGAACATATTTTGGGTATTTCATTTAGCCATTCACGATACTTTCCTTCATCCTCTTCATTTATTTCTTCTTTTACTCTCTCCATCTTCGGCACTCTCTTCTCCAAAGCCTCAACGTTGAACCTTGTCCACCATTATCCACATAAATAGCTTGCTATTTTCTTCTTGTTTCTAAAGAAACCTGACCTACTCTACCTCATGGTGTGAAGATTGTGTATGTTGGAGTGTTAGGGTGTCATGGTGTTTTGAAGTCATGGAAGCTAAATCAAGTGAGTAATCTATTCCTCTTCATGGCTTTGGTGATTGGAGCATATTTAATGACAATTAAGAGTTAGATGTTCATGATATGAGAATTGGAATATATGTGTGTATGAATTTATTGCCTTGATGAATGAATTTCCTGTCTTGATGAATGATTGATGGTATAGAATTTGATGAATGTGTGTTGGGAAAGGTTTTGGAAGTGAAAGTAGGTGTAGAAGAGTGTAGGAAATGTATAGATGTTTGAATGTGTGTTGCTGCCATTTTGTGGCTAATTATTTAAGTGAAGGTCTTGATTAAATTGTGGGTGATTTATTCACTAAATTGGATGCTTATTGGTGTAGAAATGGTATTGGAATTATAGGAGTTGAGTTAGGTGTAAAAGCTGGCAAATTGACTAAGTACATGTTTCAATGTTTTAGTCATAACGTTTTATATGGTTATGAAATTGAGATGTGGTTTAGCTTAAATTAAACATGAGAAGTTTGGCTAGAATTCTTATGAAAGAAGTGATGTCCAATTGTGGCTTGAATGGTTCTGAATTTCACCTTGAAAGTGGGCAATATGTGCAGGGTGAATAGTGTCATGTTTATGATTCTAACAATGAAGATTTGTGACCTGAAACTTTGTGGAATTTTTCTAGGCTAAATTAGACAGATTTTGTGAAATTAGTCTTCATAAAAGTTGAAGATTTTCTTGTTAGCTTTCTATCTCCACAAAGTATGACATTTTTCGATTTTGAGGGTGAAAGTTAT
This sequence comes from Erythroxylum divaricatum, assembly GCA_025434745.1. Classification (NCBI taxonomy): domain Eukaryota; kingdom Viridiplantae; phylum Streptophyta; class Magnoliopsida; order Malpighiales; family Erythroxylaceae; genus Erythroxylum; species Erythroxylum divaricatum. Next base: position 21,838,782 of record JANTPM010000009.1, read on the forward strand.
GACTTGTTAACGTTCAGATGGTAATTCAGTATTAATGTGCTTTGTGTGTGAAATGTCTCTAAGTATAGGTTTTGTGATTACTGTTTTTGAAGCCAATTCTGGATGGTTATGGTTTAAATGAGCTCAAGTGGTCTTATGGAAAGTTGTATAGGAATGTTTCAGTTTTGTAATGATGTATAATATGTTATTTGTGGATGTATGAATTGTAAGTTATGGATTTTTAAAGCATGGATATGGTTTTGGTGATATCTTTATTTAACACTCTTTAACAGGGCAGCCACAATCATATGAGAATTTGACCTAGTTAAAGGTGGAATTGGTTTTCAAGCTCTACATATAAAGTGTAGAACTTTCTTTGCTCTTTCCATTGATATCAAGTTTGCATAATTTGGACTTCTGGATTGTAAGTTATGAATTTTTAAAGTGTGGTCATGGTTTAGGGTGAATTATGGGGACATAAACTTTGGTTGAGAAATTGACCTATCTAGAGGTTGAATTTGCTTCCGAGTTATGCATGAAAGTTGTATAATATGTTTTGATCTTTCTTTGGATATAAAGCTTGGAATTTTTGGCAAAGGGAATGGGAAGATATGATTTTTAGGAGAATGCTGCACTGTTTTGGAAAATTGTGATTAGGTAGAAACTTTGATTGAATTTTTGACACCCTTAGGGGTAGAATTGGTTTGTGAGTCCTTCATGGAAGTTGTGGGGTTTTCTGTGATCTTTCCAATGAGAACTCATTTGTAATTTTTGGATACTTGTGTGAAAAGTTGAGTCTTGTGAAAGAAGAGAATGAAAATGAAAAAAAGAAAGGAATTTGGAATTTGGCAGGCGAGGGACTGACCCTCGCCCTCGCGAGGGCGACGGCTCGCAAGGGCTAGCCGCAGTCGCGACCAGCTCCGTGGACCGACCCGGTCCGACGTTGGCCGACCCGATACGACCCAACCCAAACCCTCTTCCATTCTTTTGTGTATAACTTGGCCATCCGATTTCCGATTGACCTGATTCTCGAGGCATCGAATTTGTGAGTCTTTTAATTTCTTTTCTATGTAAAATTGTGAATTTTTGGAGATAAAATTGACATTGATTGATTAAGTCAAAGTGAGAGGACCGAGCGATTATTTTTCTGGTCCGTGTTTTAGCAATAATTG
>JANTPM010000009.1:21866608-21884033 GCA_025434745.1 Erythroxylum divaricatum
CAAGTTCCATGAAGGGCTCACAAACCAATCTCACCTCTAAGGGTGCCAAAAACTACTTCAAAGTTACTGCCCATAAAATCACCATATGAACAGTAACTGAAAATTTCCAACTTTCATAACTTCTTAATCCTAACTCCAAATAAGGTACATTATACACCATTAGAAAGATATCATTTTCTCCAATCTTCAAGAAGACCCCCCAATCCAATTCAATCCCTAAAAGGGTCAAAAATACAAACAAAGTTTCTGCCCAATGAAACAGTAAAACTACCATATTAGCAATTTCCTACTCTCAATCAATCATCTACTCTATTCAACATCGAAACCAACTTCTCTAACCTTACATGCATGCATTCATTTCCACTGAAAAACATCATTTACAACAAAAAAATCCAACTTAAACATAACTTACTTGAATCGGCTATAAATTCCAGCAAAGAGAACAGATTAAAAACAGCAAAAGTCCCATAATTTTCATTCGGATGTCAAGTATTTCTTCACCGAGAACACTTGTAGTGCATTTTTCCTAACTCAAACTCATACTCGTGTATACTATACATGCCTTACACGTGTCCTCTCTAACATAAGTCATTTGTCTTCTGCCTATTATTGCCACTTGTCCCAATTATAGGTTTCCACATGTCACCCCATAATTGGCCAATAAATCAATATTTTTTACAAAATTCACTAAAAATTTTAAAATACCCGAAATACTACTAAAATTGCCAAATCACATTTTAATCATATCTAACAACTTAATTGTACCCGGAAGTATCAAAGAATGCATGTACAATCATATAAATGTGCAAAAATGTGCATGTCACAATTAATTATGTATGATGTGCATTTTCCTAATTTCTTATAAATTCTCATAATTCACAATTCTAGCCCTAACATGGGTAACGGGATGTTACAGCCATAGCATCGTGTCTCTTAGAGCGAAGGGCACAGCGTCAGGTTGGTTTCACAGAGCAGCGATCACCTTCTGCTCTTGTCAGTGGAAGGATAATAGCCGGTGCTGGCCAAGATCGCATAACCTAATGGGTTGTCCTAACCGAACCACCACTTTAAGAGTGTGAGCTCCCACATTGGTTGGAGAGAGAAATGAAATACGCCTTATAAGGGTGCGGATACCTCTCCCTTACAAACGCTTTTTTCACGTTCTAACGCATTGGATCCTATCAGAACTCTGAGAATAAATGTGCTAGGGCAAGAGTAGTACAGGATGGGTGACTTCCTGGGAAGTTCTCAACAAAAGCAAAACTGTGAGGGCTTGATTGGGCCAAGACCCAAAGTGGACAATATCTATGAGCAGGTGATATGGGCTGTTACAATGGTATCAAAGTCAGTACCCAAACTGTTGTGTCTGTTAGGTTGGGCTCTAAAGAGGGCTGGGCCCTAAGGGGGTGGAAAGTGTGAGGTCCCACATTAGTTGGAGAGGGGAACGAAGTACGCCTTATAAGGATATGAGTATATCTCCCTTACAGACATGTTTTCTATGCCCCTAACGCACTAGATCCTATCAAAACTCCAAAGTTAAATATGCTAGGACAAGAGTAGTACCAAGATGGGTGATCTCCTGGGAAGTTCTCAGGAAAAGCAAAACCATGAAGGCTTGGCTGGGTCAAGGCCTAAAGCAGACAATATCTGTGAGCGGGTGATCTGGGCTGTTACAGTTTTGGAATAAAATTACAAACTCAACAAACATTTTCTCTTTGAGTAAATCTAAATCGTCTTCTTTAGTAGACCCTAGCTTACACTATCTTCATAGTTTTTTAACTTGTACGGTATTTGGTAGAGGGGATAGCCAAGGTGCAATTTCTAAAGTTAATTTGTTTGTGTTGTGGTGTATGGTGCATGCCAAACACTTTAATGTTGGTATGTGGTTAAGTGTGCATATGATGGATGTGGATAAAGTTAGAGTTAGAAAAATAGTTGATGGGGCATTTGTTAACCCAAATTGCATAATATTTTGGTTTGCTGAGTAAGAGAACAAGTATGCAGTTGGTTTCAAAAATTGTAGTTTAGACTTGCAGTCCTTGGTGTCCATGAAGATTGCCAGCAGAAAAGTGATCGTTATGTTGTTGTTAGTGACGAGACAGGAGAAGCTTCAAGTAATAAGCGTAGTCAGGGTGCAGCAGGTCAAGGTACACAAGGGGATGATTCTTTACCACATGAAGGTACGCAGTTTAACATTGCACCTAATTTATGGAATATCAATTATTAACCAATCAACTTATTGTATTTAAACGACGTACGAGTGAGAGATTGGACAAGATGGAGGCAAATATTACGGAGATAAGGGATTCGCTAGAAAATTTTAATCCTTGCTCGAGAAAGTGTCCACCTTCATCTTAGTATTGTATTTCTATATATTTCTTTTATTATTTTGATTGTTTGTCATAAAATTATTTTTAGTTTTATTGTTTATGTTAATTAATGTTGTTTGCATCTTAGATCTTTTATTTATTTTCCTATAATGTTTACTATGATTGTTGTACATTTTGTGCTTGTTTTTCTATTTAATAGTTAAAGATGTTTGATTATTGACTGAACTTAATCGAGATTACAAATGCATAATATAAGTGAATAAATATATTTACATGCATGTTGATTGACGTGGATTTTAATTGAAAGGATATTTGCTTGTTGTGATAGAAGAATGAGACTTTTCTTCAGCGAGGGTTTGAGACCAATCAAAAGTATTCCTTCTTGAGAGTATTCTTTCATGATTAAACAAATCTATAACTTGTTTGCAAATACTAGCCGAGATTACATGATCTTAAGTAAACATTAAAGTGATGAAGGTGTTGAGCATTTAAAAGGTATATATGTTGTTGTATATTGGGAAAAAAAGGAAATCATCAGACAGAGGAGTAAGATCGTAGTTTGAATCTCCATAAGGGCAAGTTGAGCATTTAAAATGTATATATATTGTTGTATATTGGGGAAAAAAAGCAAATCATATCAACTGAAGAAGAAAGAGAAAATGGGAAAAAAAGAGAAGGAGAAAATGGCATGGAAAAAAAAGAAAAAGAAGAAGAGAAAAAGGAAAATGAAGGGAAAGGGGAGATCGAAAAAGTAAAGGAGATTGGTAGGGTTATCTTTTAAGTTCAAAAGAAAGAATTGAATGTTTTATATTTTATTGGTTTGTATCATTTTAAATGCTTAATTAGTCCTTTGGTTTAAAGTTGAAAATCTTTGCCTCATTACAACGAAAATAAAGACCTTTGGATTAATGTTTGTGTTAGATATTTAGTACTGAAGATTAGATTAGCTAGCAAGCTTATAGTTGATGTTTAATATGAAATGAAAAATAAGTGAATATTTGTAACCTTTGAGTGCTTAAAAGAATGGAAAATGGAGTGAGTGTCTATCTCACTTGTTAATGATCTTTCAATTGAGGTACTTGTTAGTTATAGTTATGCACGTGAAGAATAGCGTGTTCACGAATTATTGAGTTTTAACATCTTAGGTTGTGTTCGTTGAATTGATCTTTTAACATCTTTAATTACTAAATGAGAAAATAATTTGTTGTTATTATTAATTTATTTTTTTGGTGTTTTTTTTATTATTTAGTGTTTTTAGTCCTGGTTGAGTATAATTTTAGTATAATTATTAAGGTATTATTGTGACAGTTCATGTTATGTTGTTTTTTTTTTCTTAAGTTCACATTATTGTTGATTATTGAATATTATTACGTTTATTTAAGAATGTTCTCCCAAAGAAAAAAGAAAAGAAAGAAAAGACAATTCCATTTAGGATAGATATGATGTGCCAATGTTAAGAAGGAAAAACAATATTTAATATAAGCGCTATATGAATGTTTAATTTGTGAGTAGAAACTTTTGTTCCTTGAATAGTTTCATTTTATTATATAACGGTACGTTTTGATGTTTAGGTAGTATTTCATGTTTTTGTAGTTGAATATTTATATTTAATCGATAGCATTTCGTTGGTGTATTATATATGTAGGGATTATTGGCGTGTCAGAAATAAATAATTATTTTTGTTAATGGTTTCTAAACATTTACATCCACGTATTAATTTAAGCTAAATATGTTCTTTGGTCTTCTTCTCTTGTGTTGTTTGAAAAGCGTGCATTTGATGAAGTTATTTGATTAAGTTATAATTTGTAAATATAAAAGAACATATTCCTAAAACTAATTGATGAAGTGATTACTAGATGTGCATTAAAAAAAAAAAGAAAACTAGTTGTGATAATCCTGAAATTTAAAGTTTGAGGAAGTGGTTAGTTCGTATGGAGGAATGATAATAAGAATGAGAATGAATATAGTGAAAAATGATAACGAATATTATCATTATAATTATGATGATTGGTTAAGATAAAGAAATGATTATCATTACCATTACTATTGATAGTGATTGGTTTGTAAAAAATATTGAAAAATAAAAATTATTTATATTTTAATTAATTAAATAAATTAAAATTATGTAATTAATTAATTACAATATTTTAATTAATGAATAGATTATATTGTAACTAATTAATGAATCATATTTTAATTAATTATATTGTAACTAATTAATTAATTATATTTTAATAATTAATTAAAATATATTGTAATTACAATATTAGAGAAATGACATAATTGAGAGGAATGGGATAATGTCAAAAATTAGGAATGAAAATATAGGTCATCTAATCATAATCTCTTAGCAACCTTTATTTTTCAATCCATGCCTATTCATCTGCAAATAAGCACAACCTGATTACAATGAAATCCGTCATGCGGTAAGCGACTTACTGTGTTCCTATTGCGGCGGCTAGCACGGAGCGTTTGGAATTTGGATGATGCAGGCGCTAGGAACAGCAGTGCCCAAGTCTGGTTGATACTGACCCCAAGTGATGAGCCACCGCCTGTTAAGGTCCTAACATAGACATTGCAGATCTGATTGGGCAACAGTAGCAAGCCGTGCGACACCCTGAAGTTGGTGCCGAGTTTCCTGTTGTGTAGTTCACAGGATGACAACATGCCAAGGTACGAGCCGAGCTAAACCTGCCACGGCCAAGTCCAGACCGAAATCTGGTCAACTCGGGCTGCACCGAAACAAAATTGCCATTTAGTCGCTCAGGCATGGATATCAACTTATTTATCATATTGGTACGCTAGACTGTGCAATAGCCACCGCCCAGAAACTAGCTAGCAGCTATAAGACCGTTAGAATTTCCATCTTGTTAGTTGCCGTTGGGGGTTCTATTTCTTCCATCAGAATTTTTGATAGTAGTAAAACACTGTTAGCGAAGTGTAAGGTACAAACAACTCTGTTGTTTTCAGTTTCTTTTTCTGTTATCTGAGACTCAAGAGGGCTGTGCTTATAATGGAAATTGTGGCCTAATGTATTGGCAGCTGGCTAATATGGTTTACCAACTTTGCCTACGGTATATAACAGAGTCTTTGGTGACCAAACGGGACGTTTATTTGACAGAAGAGTTTAGTAATACCAAAAGCCATCTTGAAGACGAGACGTGGAGACAAGCCATCTCTTTACCTGTTTTATAAAGTATTAAACGAATGCTAAAATCTGAACTTTCTCTGTTATTGTTGTGTTCTTTCTTAGCAAAGCTATTCAAACTCAATTCTGATGCTACATTTTCTCATCCTTTTCCTTTAAATTCCTCCCTTTTTCTTATAATTCTTTAATTGTCTAGTCTTACTTGATAGGGGTCAAACGTTTCTTAACCATGAGGTCTCGTCCAGTTCTCCATACTATTATTCTTGTAATGCCGTGATGCTTGCTAGTTATGGTAAAGGTCATGTGAAAATTAACATCAACTCCCCTAAAGTTGTCCTTCAGACATGCTTGAGAACTCTATATCCTAAGCACTTTCACGTATAGATTCATTAGTAATATGTAGTATATCTTAACCGTTATTTTTTCAGAAAAACAAGAACTGTTAAAATGACCGTGATTAAGCTTGACTGCTTCCGTATAAAATGGAATATTTTTCATTCTCTTCACAAACATTAGCCGAAGAGGATACAATCACACACACAGTTCATAGTACAAATGATAGAATAAACTCCAAATCTCCATAGCAGGCTTAGAATCTTGAGGCTGATGAAGCACCAAGTATTAAGAACAACACCGTGAGATAAAGCTGCGTTCTGGTGATGCTTGCATTTGAATTTGATGTGCCATCTGCTGTTGGTACTGCTTTAGAACCGGTTCCTTCATTTAGCCAAAGTACAATTCATTAAAAACTAGCAGTTAGAAACATTTGTTGGACAGTATAAAAGTCCAAAGGATATCTATTTACTTACCTGCAGTAGTTCCTGAAGGTGTTTGTTGAGGCGTCTCGTCTGCTGGAGGACTAATTGGTGAGCTTGCCGGGGCTGTTGCTGGACCATTAGTACCTAATAGAACAAAACCAAGTTTCATTGGTTAATCTTATGTGTTATCGATCTTTTTGCTGTTACGGGGAATTAAGTAATCTACCGTTGCATCGGCTAACTGGTGGTGTCTGCACAGCACATGCTGCGGGAAGCCCAAGAGCGAGGGTTTGGTTAACGCTGACACCGATCGACGAGCCACCACCATTAACCATTGTGCAAAGACACTCTGGCTGCGATTGGACAACTTTAGCAAGCTGTGAGCAGCAGGAAGATGATGGTGTGGAAGAATTTCCTGTAACGTAGTTAAGACATGGGGATAAGCTCACGAGCACCCTGGTGCAACCAGATTGAGCTGCGGCTCCTGAGCAAAGCATCATAGCAAAGACCAAGAACAGACCACATTGAATCACATTTGAAGCCATTTTAGAGTTAATAGAAGAGTAGATAATATTGGAAAACTGGGAGCTTTTCATACTCTTTTATGCTCTTGAGTGTGCAGTGAATAAAGGGCAGGGTCCGGCTATATAAGTGAAGCAATTATGGGAAGGAATCTATTAGTTATATTTGGATGGCCAACTTTTGCTGATCTGGGGCTTATTTGGTGAAACTGTTAGGAGAAGATCACCAATTCTGGGTACTTGAATACAACGATTCTCATTTCAGGATATAAAATATCCAAGTTCCAGCTTATCGATGGGCTGTTTTGGGAAAGACTAATTCTATAAAATAAGGTTGTTCCCACATGGATGGAAGTGTGGTGGAGAATATATATGTTAGTTGGTTGCCGACGCGCTTGTTATTATTATTTACGTATTCCTGTGACGATACTTTGCTTGTCTTAATACTCTTTAGCCGTCAGCTTTAAGCTTCACATTTGACCAAGTAACACAGAGACCAGCGTCGAGAGGTCGGGCCTATTTGCTAACCACTGTTCTCTTTGTATTCCAGGTAGAGCAAAGAAAATCCGATAAATTACCCAAAAATTTTGCACAGATGACATCTCTTTTTCAGTATGATGATTAAAACATAATTAATTAATTACAAATTAATTAATTAAAATATATCAAATTTTTATTTTATAATATTTTTAACAAACTAATCACTATCAATGATAATAGTTGTTAAGTGACTGTTTCACCACAATAGCTTAAACTTTTGTGTGAGACCAATTTAATTGATTTTATATATTCACTAACAATAGTAATTATTTCTTCCTCTTAATCAACCATCATAATTATAATGATTATATCCATTCTCATTCGTCATTATGTTCATTCTCATTCGTATTACTATTTTCCCATGTGAATCAACTGCCCCTTAAATATTATAATATGGTACTATTAATATAATGATAAAGTTTTATTTGGTCTATGTTTCATTTTTAATAGTGGAATAAATCTCAACTTTTTATTCTAATCATTTGATGGACTTATCATATTAAAAGTTAGATATAAAAATTGATCTCTATACTAATTAATTAAGGTAATAGATTATTTTCGATAAGCTTTTGTAACGACAAGAGAGTCAAAAGAGAAAAAACTGATTTTAACCAAGAACATGTGAAGTTTCTCAATCGCTTTTCAATTATGGCATCTTCTATTTCAATATTATTTTTTTATGATTTGTAATAATTGCTTATTCAAGATCCTGAAGTTATGAATGTTAATTTTAATTTATGTTATAAAGGTCATATGTTTACATGTAGTATCAAAGGATGTGTTTTGAGCAACCAATTTGTTCATCTATTTTACTATCATTATTTGATGATGGTTGTCAAATATTTTGTTGCTTGAAGAGTTTGTGATTATTCACTATTAATGGTTTCTATATTAAAAAATATAAAGATTATTATGGTGATGAAATTTTAAAGGTGACAAACTACATCAGGAATAACATTTGTTATTGTTTTCTTTAGGATTTTAATTCAAGTAGAATTTTAAAAAAGAAAACTAAGAATAACAACCTTGCTAGAGATTGAACTTAGGTCTCTTAGGTGAAACTTAAGCATCCTAACCATTGGATGACAACAAATAATCAGTATAAATTTTACTATAACTATTATCAACGTTCAAATTTCATGTTAATTTTAAGCATATTATTATTGAAATTTAAAATTATATGTTTAAATTATACATGACATTATAGAAAGGATAATTTGTTAGTCACCAAAATGACAAAATTAAATAGGTGAGTCTTTGTCATGTATAAATAGTCATTTATTTATAAAATATTAATGCTTATTATTGAATTAATTACATAGATAAATGATATTTATTAGTTGATAGAATTTAGAATATACCCAAAGGTAGATTAATACTCTGTGACTAATAAACATAATATAGGAAAATCAATATTCACTTTTCAAATATGTTATATATCCAAATATATTGATTGTATTTGATGAGTTTTTGTTTGATTACTTGATAAAGTTTGTATGAAATTAAACTTATAATAATATATTGATGTGTTTGCCCAAAGGAAACCTACAGTATATTCTAAACGTTTAATTATTTGAATATTGTAATTTATTTAGCATTTATTTATTTGCAGCTATTTCTCTTCATTTGCACGCTTCTTTTGTTACCATGTTTAAATAGTGCAAATAAGTCAATTTTCATTTAAATGTTCTGGATCTTGATTTAGCATTCTTGGAAGAAAAACCTGCAGACATTACAGATGCAAGCAATGAGGATGAGAAGACAAACAATAAAGGGTGAGAAAGATCTAACATATTATATCTTAATTTCATGTGAATGACTATTACCAAAAATGTTAAGACCACTATTCCACAAAATGAAAGTGTTAAAGAATACCTTAAATTTGTGAAAGAATTTTTCCACTTTGCAAAAAATTCTCTTGCCTATACGTTAATGACTGAACTCACAACCATGAAGTTTGATAAGTCGCAGAGCATGCAACAACATGTCTTAGAGATAACACTGTAGCAAAAATTAAAGATGCTAGGTATGATGGTTGATAACTCCTTTTTAGTACAATTTATTATGAACTTATTACTTTCTGAGTATGGACCTTTTCAAATTAACTACAACATTATAAAGGATAAGTGAATGTTAATGAATTGTCTAGTATCCTCATTCAAGAGGAAATAAGGCTAAAGAATCAAGAGGTTCATCATATTCTCCTTATGGGTCAAGGAGCTGGCAAGATCATAAGCCAAAGGCTAAGAAATTTACGAAGAAAGCACCTACTAGTGTGACACAAGTTACTACTAATGTTGATAAGAAGGAATAAAAGACGTATAACTGTCATTTTTGTAAGAAAGAGGGACACTATTAGAAAGATTACATGAAACATAAGGCTTGGTTTGAAAGGAAAGGGATTTTTTTACAATCCAAACTATGAACCCAAATGAGAACTTTTAGTTCGTATGAAACAGTAAGAAGGTTCCAATTGAAGGCCTAGGAACTTATCGTCTAATATTAGATTCTAGTTACCACTTAGATCTAATACAAATTCCTTATATACCTTCAATTTCTAGAAACTTAATATATGTTTTTAACTTGATGAAAGTGGGTCTACTTTTAAGTTTGGTGATGGTTGTTTTAGTTTATGGGTTAATTACTAGAAAAAGCCTAAACTTTCATCAATTTTTTAATTATAGCTTGAACTTTAAGAAGTAGCAATAAAATGTCCAAACTTTCAAATTTTTTCAATTATAACTTGAACTTAAAAAAATAGCAATAAAATGCTCAAACTTTCAAATTTTTTCAATTCTAGAGATTGATGTTAGTGTTTTTGTTAAGTTTGCTTACGTGACTTGTCATGTATTTCAAAAATCTTAAATATTAATACACGTCAGTCAAAATTAACACATCAAATAAAGATTAATGAAATGATGTCTTTTAATCACATAATTAAAAGGATATCGTTGTTTAAATTTGACCTAAATTAGATTACGCAGCCCCGATAACCTTACGCTTTGATTTCAATTTTTTCCTTCATTTTTAGTTTGCTCTTTTGACACCCTCACCCTTCAATTTTTAGATTATGTAGCACTGATGCCCTCACACTAAGGACATTAGGAGAACGAATTAAAAATGAAGAGCCTATTGGTATAGTACGTTGTAATGTGAGAGTAGTTTAGGGCATTATAAGAACAAATATAAAACAAAAGGCTAAGGGCTAAGGGCTAAGGGCTAAGGGCTAAGGGCTAACAACAAATAACGTCGGGCAAAAATTTAAAAAATTTGAAAGAGTAAGCATTTTATTGTCACTTTTTGAAGTTTAGGTTAGAATTGAAAAATACTGAAAGTTTGGGTATTTTGTTGCTACTTTTTAATGTTTGGGCTATAATTGAAAAATTAACGAAAGTTTGGGCTTTTTTGGTAATTAACCCTTAGTTTATTTGAACATAATTTCATTATTGGTTATAGAATTTTTATCTATGGTTTATATAACTTGAAACTTGATGTTAAAATTTTTAAATCCCTATTTTCTATTTATTATATATACCATTAAAGCTAAGAGTAGCATAATGAATAATAATTTTGCTTACTTGTGACAAGTCGTGATTCTTAGTTCATAAATCTAAAAAAGGATCGGAAAGATTGGAAAAGAAAGAAATTTTTTTGAATTTATATTTTACTGATCTCAATATATGTGTAGATTGCCTTAAGGAAAAGCAAAATAAACATAATAAAAAAGAGCCACAAGAAGTACTCAACTCCTTGAAATTATACAAACCATTATATATAAAGCTTTTGACACTCCCACTTTTAGTGGAGAAAAATATTTTATCACCTAAATAGATGATTTTTAATGTTATAAATATGTCTATTTTCTTAATAAAATTTTTCAAGTTGTAAACACCCTTGCGATGTTTGTAAATGAGGTTAAAAGGTAATTAGATAAAAAAGTAAAAATTGTAAGATTTGACAGAGGTGGTGAATATTACGAAAAATATGATAAATTAGGACAATATCTAGGTTTATTTATAAAGTTTCTTGAGAACGTGATATATGTGCATGGTATATTATGCCAAACACACCTCAACAAAAAAGGTGTGGTAGAAAGGCATAACAGGGCATCGATAGATATGGATAGGGATATGATGAGTAATTCTTCATTACCTAAAATCTTGTAGATACCGGCATTTATAACTGTTGTGTATTTGCTAAATAGGATTCCTAGTACAACAGTACCTAAAACTCCTTTTGAGTTATGGATTGGAGGGAAACCTAGTATGAGACACTTGCGTATTTAGGGTTATCCAACATAAGCATGAGTTTATAATCCAAAAGAAAAGAAATTAGATTCTTGAACAATCAGTGGTTACTTAGAGAAATTTAAAGGGTATAGCTTTTACTGTCTAAAATATAGTCCAAGAATTGTTGAAATAGCTAATGCCAAGTTCATTAAAAATGGTGAAATTAGTGCGAGTATTGAAAAAAAGTGTTATGGATAGTAGTTAAATAAAGGTTAATGTTCCATTACCTATAAACGTTTCAGTATCCACAGCTATACTAAATATTGTCCCAGTGTTGGAAAAACAAAATGATTCTGGACAAGACTTGGATGAAACAACACCTCATGAAGAAACTAACTTACAACTAATTAATATAAATGAACCACATGGAATAAATTTGAATAAACATATAAGAATAAGGAGATTAACTATTCCTGATGATTATGTGGTTTACTTATAAGAGTCATAATTTGATTATAGCATTAATAATTATCCTGTTTCATTTTCACAAGCCATAGAAAGTGATAAGTTTGATAAATGGATTGATGCTATGAAAGATGGGTTAAATTTAATAACATAAAATAAGGTCTAGTACGTTATTGATTTGCCAGAAGAATCTAAGCAAGACAGATGCAAAAAGTTCTATAAGACCAAATATGACTTGAATAACAATATTTAATAGTAGAAAGCTAAACTTGTTGCCGAAGGATATACTCAAAAGGATGATATTGATTTTAAGAGACTTTTGTACTTGCCTCAAAGAAAGATTCAATGAGAATATTTATGGCATTAATAGCTTATTTTGATTTAGAGCTACATCAAATGGATGAAAAATTTCCTTTCTAACTGGTTTTCTAGAGGAGGAAGTTTATATGGATCAATATAAAGCTTTTCCATAAAATGAAAAGCTTTATAACTTTAGAAATCAATATATGGACTTAAAAAAGCTTTCTGACAATAGTATATTAAGTTTAATGATATCATAATGTCTTTTGATTTTTAAGAAAATATTATTGATTTTTTATCTACCAAAAGATTAATGGGAGTAAGTTTATATCTCTAGTTCTATATGTTGATGATATTTTACTTGCTTCTAATGATTTGGACATATTATATAAGACTAAATATTTTCTCTCTAAGAATTTAGATATGAAGGTTATGGAAAAGGCATCCGATGTGAGAGAAATTTCAATCTTCTGAAATAGATCATAAGGAATAGTAGGGTTATCTCAAAAATAATATATCGAAAGAATTTTTGAGATATTTAATATGAACAAATGTTCAATAGGAATTGTCTCGATATAAAAGGGATAAATTTAGTCTCTTGCAATGTCTAAAGAATGATGTGGAACGTAACAAATGAAATACATTCCATATGCTTCTATTGTTGGTAGTGTGATGTATTTGCAAACATGCATAAGACTCAATATCAGCTTGGCAGTTGAAATGCTAGGCATATATCAAAGTAATCATGCTATAGACTATTGGAAAGCTATAAAGAAAGTCTTAAGGTATCTTCAAGGAACAAAAGACTATATGCTCATATATAGAAGATCAAATTCATTAGAAGTAACTGAACATTCAAATTCGTATTTTAGTGGATTTATTGAACGTTTGGCTATTTGTTTCTACTAACAGAATTAGCAATTTTATGGAAAAGTAATAAACAATCTCTCATTGCTTCAACCAATATAGAAGTAGAATTAGTATCTTGTTTTGAGATTACAATTCATGTCGTATGGCTGCAGAACTTAATTTCAGGGCTTGAGGTTATTGACATGATTACTATGTCGTTGATAATTTATTCAGATAATTCTATAACAATTTTCTTCTCCAAGAATAACAAGTACTCTAGAGGCACTAAACATATGGAGTTGAAATATTTTGACTTAAAGGAGAAAGTTTAGTAACAAATATTGTGTATTAAACATATTAAGATAGATTTTATGATGGCATATCCCTTAACTAAAGGCCTTTAACTAAATATATTTAAGGAATATGTTCAAAGAATGGGCTTTAGTTATATTGATGATTTTTTTTATAACTTTTTATCACTTTGGGGCTCAATAAAGCTTCTGATCAACAATTTTCTTTTTTATTATAAATGTGCACATGTAAATGTTATTAAATAAGAAATAAAATTTTCTATAAGACATTAATGTGGACCTTTATGATATTTATTTATCACTTATGTTACGTGATTTGGTAAATTATTAGTCTTATGGTGTATGTAAGGAAGTATGCAAAGTTGAAGCGTATGTCTGTCATGGCCTGCATTATGTGGTTAAATGTGTTGAGGTAAATTATGAAGATATTAAGAGATTTATTTATGCGTGCTTGAAGTTTACGGTACTAAAATAAGTTTGAAGTATTAGGTCAAGTGAAAAAAATGTTAAAATGTAACCCAAATTTATTGTCTTATATATATATATATATATATATATATATATATAAAAGACAATAAATTATTTTTCATGAAGTTTCTGTAACGACAAAAATTGTCAAGAGATAAACTAATTTTAACCTAGAACGCGATGAAATTTTTCGATCTCTTTTCAACAATGGCATCTTCTATGTTAGATACATAATATGTAATAATTATTTATTCAAGATCTTAAAATTATGGATATTATTTTTTATTTATATCATAAAAATCATATTTCTACAGTGAGTATTGGTTGGATCAAAACTTAAGGATTAGCTCTATATAAGTTCTGCAGGCAAAATGGTGGGCATTCCTTTTAAAGATACATTACTAATTTGTATGAAGTAATCTCTTAAAACTTATAATGCATGATCAATTAACAATTAGCATACCTGAATCCATGGTAGTGTTTGTAAGGATTGATTCCCTTTCTACCTTATCTTCTTTGATTATTTTCCTCAATGGTTCAGAAACCTCTCGTGATAGTTTTCTAAAACATATGAACAACCAACCATCATGTCTATCATTGCATTTTATTCTTAAAGGAGAGAGGGAAAGAGTCTTGGACCTATTTGAGATCAATTCTTTAATATTCAATAACTATGATCTTGGGCTCTTTTCATTGAACTCAAATATATAAGTGAAATTGGTCATTAAAGAATCTATCAATCTCCTATTACCTTTTAGTTCAATGCGCAAATTTGATTATTAAATTTGGAGGCAGATTAGAGAGGTGTAACACATTTTTTACCTCGGTTAAAATCCTGTTCCACGAATGGCACTAGTGTTATAATGTGGCTCTTGATTTCAGGGAACTATTAAATTATGAATCTCGTTAGATCAAAAACAATGTTTATACTTTAATTTCTTTTCTGTTCTGCAATTTTTGGTAAGTAAATAGTGCTGAGTTCACTTCATTCAATGATTTTTCTAGTATTAGAATGCGAAAATTTGAAATCTCTCCAACCAAACTTCTCACATGATTCTGTGATTGAAGTACAAATGAGTAGATGCTATTCTTTGATTATCTCCCACTCACACATGATGGGTTTAACAAAAACTCTGCAATGCTCATAATTATTCAATAACCGGTGTGACCAGCATACGACGAGAGCACAGTGCTATATATATGTTAGGAGTATATGACATCTCGATTTAACAAATTGATCCTGGGACTTATGAGTCCTTGAGTAGACATTGTATGCTATACCCTAGGTCATATCCCACATTTGCATTTTTCCTTTGATCTCATTTGGTTTCTTGAGTTATGATTGTATTCAAGTTCTCTAATAAAGAGACGATGACCATCTATGAATACTTTTCATACAAGTCAATGATCTAAATTAAATGATCTTCCTCTATTTTCAATTCTATTTTGAATTAAATTTAATTTGCTTTCCAAGAATTATTCCATAGGATCGCATCTTGTGTGATCTTTTGGCAATAACCTAAAGTAGCAAACTTTAAATTCAATTATCAAGAATGAAACAAGAGTCATAAGGGTATATGATGAGGTTCTCCTCAACCTCAAGGGTCTCACACAATGTAAGATGAGATCTTGCAACTTACATTAATCTCTTTTTTAATGGTAAGTTGTGCATACATGGTACGAGTCATGTGCTACGATATTTACCCATTTCATTTAACTTGAACATCTTTCATTTAAGAACTACCGTACTGATGATAGTTCAAACATACTCAATGTTTAACTTGAGTTCACTTATCTACTCAAAAACTTATTCAGAACTCACATCTGGCAACGTAAGACAGATATAGTGAATAACAAATCATGTTGAACCAATTTTCTTGTAACATTTATGGTTTAAGTTTCTCGTTCTCAATTATCACCTAGATAATAAACTTTAAACTTGCCTCATCTATAGCTAACATAAACACTAGAGGTGATTTTCCGTGTGAGATGGTTAATCTATAATCTGTCTAATATACAAGTGATTCATCCTAAAATATATTTATTCACAAACACATATATTTATGAATCAAATGATACGCAATGTATAATCTTCATGATACATTATATCTAAAATATGACATTATAATGGGTAAACATACATAGAGAAATGTTTATTAGTACATTTCAACATCGACGTAGTCCTAATGACTTTACATGCCTAATATATACATCTCTAGAAATTGGTTTTGTCATTGAGTCTGCTATTATATCTCGCATAGATATATATCACATGTTTACTTCTCCTTGTGCAACTATATCTTTCACATAATTATCCCTGGTATCTACGTGCTTTGTCTTATAATAAAATTTGTAGTCTTTTGTATAAGCGATTGTAGCTTGACTATCGCAGTTGATGGTCACTGGATTAATTTCTCTTTTAATGACTCCCAAATGCACTAAGAATTGATGAAGCCACACAGCCTCTTGTACTGTAGTTGAGAATGTTATAAATTCAGCTTCCATTATGGATAATGCAACATAAGATTGTTTCTTACTTTTTTATGATATTGCTCCATGGTTTAGTAAGAATATATATCCTGAGGTAGATTTTCTTTCATCTAAATCTCCTCCCCAGTCTAAATCTGTATACTCTTGAATATATAGATCATTGTCTTGATAACATAATGCATAGTCCATAATTCCCTTTAGATACCTCAATATTCTATTTACTACTTTCCAATGTGGTTGGCTTGGATTTGATTGATATCTACTCACCATCCTAACAGCGTAACAAATATCTGGTCTTGTACACATCATTTCATACATAATACTTCCAACTGCACTATAGCAGGGATCATTCTTCATTTGTTCCCGTTCTTGTGGCATTAATGGACAATTTCTCTTACTAAGGCCTTCATTTTTAACAATAAGATTATCAATTGATTTGCAATCTTGTATACAGAATCGTTCAAGAATTCTTTGAATGTACATCGCTTATGAAAGTGATAACAATCTCGTCGAATGATCTCTTGGAATCTTGACTTCAAGAATGTATGCCGCTTCACCCATGTCTTTCATTACAAATTCAGATGATAACCAATTTTTGATTTGTGTAAGAAACACACAGTCATTACAAGCAATCAATACATCATCCACGTATCAAAATAAAATCGCGAATTTATCTTTAGATCTCTTAACATACACACAATGGTCTTCATCGATCATTTTAAAATCATACGAAATGATTGCGTTATGTGTAGCACCCTAACTCCCACGAGACCCGAGCCTGACATCTACAGTGATATCCGAGCCCGGGACCCGTGAGGGTGGCATGCTAGAGCAGTTAATCACAATTTAAAACTCGTTATGAAATTTTTCTTTCAAAAACGGTTAAACGCTCGGAAATCAAAACACATTTTGGGCCCGACATATCACAAAAACATTTTCAGATACAAAACACTTTCAGTTATTAATTAGCACTCAACAGTGCTCAATCAGTACATAAGCAGAAAGGCATGACCCAA
>JANTPM010000009.1:22114391-22127709 GCA_025434745.1 Erythroxylum divaricatum
ATTCTCTTTCAAAGCTAGGTTTTTTAAAGGAAAACAAAACAGGTGTCTTGCCTTGTCCTACTCCCCTTCATTGTCGTCGCACCCTCTTCACTTATAATAAAAACTAGGTTAAAATCATAATGGGACAGGTGGCTAATCTTGAGGTATATCCCATTCCAGCTACGTCACTTTTTATTGCAGTCACCCACCCTTTTTTTGTATCTTTAAAAGTTAGGTTAAAACAATGTGATAAATGGATAACTATCTTCAAATGGGACAACTAGCTTTATATGGGACAGTTGGCTCATTCTTATAATTCATTTCACAAAATTTGTAGCATGAGGTGTCCTCCTATCTTGTAATTCATGTTACAACCATAGTCTCATGGCCATAACATTTTAAATCAAAATGTTACAATTGTGAGACAATGTTCATAGTTATAACATTTTAATTAAAATGTTACACACACCTCTATTTTTATACTCTATCTTGTCTCTTTTTCTTTTAATCTTTTTCTTCTTCTTGCTCCATAAAGACAATAGAGTATGAACATTGAGAAGATGACTCAATAAGTATGCTTTCGGCTCACTTTAGCTCCTTCACTTCCAAAATATACCTAAAATCAAATGTGAGCTAAAGTAAGTATCTTAAGCAGTTTAAGGCGTTAATCACTAAGTATAATGGATTAAATGTATCAAAAATTAAGCATATATCAGGAGGATTGCGAATAGTATGTGTTTGCTAGTGAATCTAAGCCAAAAAGCCTTCCACAGTGGTCCCTACCACCAGCCGCATTAAGATATGTTTGATGCTCATCAACAGTTTCAGAGTTTCAAGATTGTCGTTCAATGCTTTCTTATATTTGGTCTTATCATTATAATTTATTATTTCAATAAGTGATAATTTTTAAGAATTAATCTTAAAGTATAAATTTTACATATATTAAGTTGTCCACATCGGATGTTGATAAAGGTCAATCATCATGCTTTTTAGTGTGGGTGTGCAAAAAGAGCTAAAATAGTGTAGGCTTCCTGCTCATAAACTTTTCTTGCATCAGAATAAAGTGTAATAAGTGAACTAAATTTACAAAAATTTCGACAGAGTTTCCTCTATTTTTATGATATTTACCCCTTGTTAAAAAAATTTCTCAACAAGATAGTCATTCGTGGCAACAGACATTTATAACATTGTCATTCTCCATAATACACATATATTTTTATTCTAAATTTGATACATCAAATTACATTGAAATCAAATTTCATTCATCAAAATACAAAAACCATAATATAACTGTAAAGTTTAGATATTTACAAGTTTCTCGATATGCTCCTGATGGGTTATAAATCCTCCAGTGTGTACAGATAGACTCTCTCCCTCCAGTCCTCCACGTCTATTTACAGAATTGTGCTCTGAAATGGAGACTACCTCGAGTGTTGTCTAATACTGTTGCCAACAACTCCATATTTCTTCATATAAATATTGAGGTCGTATATCATTTTTGCTATCAAACTAAGAAAGTCTCTATAACGTGCATGGGTTTGCCTCTCTCATACATTATAAATGACAACATCAAATTTTGAATCCAAATTTTTTTTTGAAAGAAATAAAAAAGAAAAACATACTATAAGTACTTATAAACTACAATATTTATCTAATTAATGTATAAAATTAGATAAATAAAAAAGATTAAAAATTTTATTTTTTGTACCTAAAACTCCTAATAATAAAAATCCTTTGTCCCCTGAGAGATATTCTTCCATATATAACCTTCAAGTTATATCTTCTCCTTGAATTTGGATGAGATATTTCTAGATCACATTCCTAACGGAACCAACCTAATATATAAGCTAATTAGATCATTTTCAAATTTAAACCTATAACTTTAGTATAAACCTATGGTGTTATCATGTTTTACAAAATTTTTAGAATTTCACTCATAGATCATCGACAATTATGATGTAAATTCTTCCATCAACTCCCTTAGCTCTAGGCTGGAGGCCACCTCCTTCATCTGCAACGTTTATCCTTGATATCTCTATTAGCATAGATTCATATTCTAGTCTGGGAGTATGATTGTTGGATGGTGCAGCAGTAGGTAGGCAATGTGACTGTACATGCACTGTAGGTGGAGAAGGTGATACCTAATCTGGATGTGCACTAGCGGGACATGCAGAACCTAATTTTGTAGTATCTACAGAATGTGAGGCTTCACTTGGACATGCACTGGCTCCTCTAAATGGTGGTAACTGACCCTTGGCTGCTGCATTTCCTGTTTTCTCTTCTGTCACATATTTTTAACTTGAAATTCATATTTGATTGATTAGTGCACTAATAAAATAATATAAATATAAATTAAATATAATAATATTTATGCCTTCATTGAGAAATTTATGTATTCATGTTATTTCCTTTTATATTTAGGTTTTAAAATTGTTCTTTGGATTTTGCTCTGTTAGAAGATGTGTTCGTTTGGTTGATTATTATAAAGACTACAGAAGATGTATGATAAACTAGTTTATGGTTGTAATTTTTGTTACTTAATTCTCTTTTGACTGCATGCTTTAGTGGTTTTGTTTACTAAACGATTCTAGTTGCTTATGATTTTCCTTTTATTCCAAAAACAACACGCCTAAGCTAATCTTGTTGTATAAATTTCACTTTTTACCAAAATATTGTTTAAAAGGTTATGTTCAATCTTATGAATTAGTGTTTTTTAGTTTGAAAAAGATGGAAGAAGAGGAAAATGAAAAAATAAGAAAAGAGAAAAATTCTCAAAGTTATTTATTTTTAAGAAATTAGGGCTTATGGCTCAATGCCATATAAGCACAAAAGACCCATTTTATTAAAAAACTAGGAAAACCATGGCTCAATACTAGTAATAGATAAAGATAACCCAATTTTGAACATCATACCCAATTTTCCTCCCACTTATCCATACTCATTTTCCTTTACCTTTCACTTCCACGTATGATTCCATACTAAATGATCAATGTCCTCCTCTTACCCTTAAATAAGTCATTATTAAATATGACTTCCTTAAACACCAAAATGACCTTAAAACCTCTAGAATATTTGACAACATTGTTATAAAATATACAACCTCCACAATTTAGGCATAATTTTATTAAAGTAGGCTCAACAAATGGAAGGCAATTCAATTTTTATCACAATAAGATCATAAGTCCTTGCTCACTACAATTCAATTTTGGATGAAATCAATTCAATTCAACTTTTGACATTAAAAGAGTTTGTATTTTATTGAAACACTATAGCTTTAACTACAATTAAAAAAACTTTACTTGAATTTTAGTAGTCCAAATAGTAAGGAAACAAGTCAAACAACATCAAATTAATAGATGAAATGAGAAAATAACAAACACAAATTTATGCAATTTCTCTTACAATTAATGCAATGCAAAAATAACAAACACAAATTCTTATAATATATCTTACAGTTAATGTAATGAGAGAACAACAAACAAAAATTCATGCAATGACAAAATTCATCCCTTTATAACTCTCGTCGAGGACTTTATAGGCATAAAAATTTATCCCTAACTATTAACAAAAACAATGGCATGTGGCATTCTTCACCAATAGGAACACATTCAGACACACAACGAACCATTAACAACTGAAATAGATGCAGACAACACAAACCATTTCAACCAAAACTGACCCAAACAAAAGCTTCCTTAACAACAACAAGCAAAAAAATTAAAAACCAAGTGCGAAGGAGGAGTAACTAACTACAATGGACGACTGACGACGGTGTATAGAAATGAAGGCCACGACGGCAAGGGAAGAGGAAAAATGAAAAGTTTGAGAGACGTTCGTTTAAACAGATAAGGAAACGATTTACTTTATGGTTGAATAAACTACATAGTTTTCCTTCCCATTAAAACCAAACTCTCAATATAGTTTGAATTTACCTAATAAATGATATTTTTATAGGTAATTTGCCGTCTAAAATGTTAGAGTAGTGCTTTGAAAGTAATCACTTTTAGCACTTTTATACAAACTTTATTTTGATTAATAAAGTGAACGACAATTGTCATTCATTTGATAATCATATTTATGAATTAATGTAGATCTTAAATCAAGTTAATAAAGCCCATGATACAAAACATAGCATGAAGAAAATCATAGTGAGATCATGATAATGAGATTCTTATTATGTGCAATTATGTTAGTATCTAAATTATCTCTAGCCATAGGATTAATGAGACAGGATATTGTTAATCCAGATAGACTAGCACATGTTATATTCCTTGATTTGATCAAGCAATGAATCTCATAAACTATAAGCATGCGATGTTTAGAGTTAACATATGGATGCTTACTAAAAGCAGTAAGAACATCGGATGACCTGCTATGAGATTATCATATGGATGATCTATCAAAGGTCAGTGATTAATCTCATCATAGAAATAGTGCAAATATCCTTAGAATTGAGGTACTCAAGGA
Organism: Erythroxylum divaricatum; assembly: GCA_025434745.1. Classification (NCBI taxonomy): domain Eukaryota; kingdom Viridiplantae; phylum Streptophyta; class Magnoliopsida; order Malpighiales; family Erythroxylaceae; genus Erythroxylum; species Erythroxylum divaricatum. The sequence goes on from JANTPM010000009.1 coordinate 22,118,838, forward strand.
TATCTTAGATACTGATCCTGTGCTTTGACACCATTCCTTGTTGCCTCAAGACGAGGTCGTTCGTAGTGTGGTGATTGGGTACATCTATTGGTATTCAAAAGTAATTGAGTTGTTAAGAAAGGATTCATCACTCCTGATAGAAGAAGATGATACCTACGACGTCTTTTCGGGTTCATTACTTAAGAATCTCTAACCTGAGTAGATGTGTCATGAAGAGAATCTTTAAGGATATAAAGAGTAATGAGATCCCCAGGATGAGAACTAATATCACTTGGACTAGATGTGATATAGTTAGTTTAATGGTAGTTGACACGTGGCCCATACTCTGAACCAAATGGCGTATAGAATGGTAAAAGGACAAATTGCATAATAATTGCCTGTGGAAAGGTTTGTAAGTCAGATAACTGACTATCAAAGAGTTCGTATGCCAATCCACTTACTTTCTGTTAAATTGGTATCATAAAACCATTCATGAATTGATCGGATTAAAAGATAATTTAAGTGGCCAAAAATCGGGAACCTAAAGGGTCACATAGTTAGGAGATTTAGGGAATGTTTTGGGATAATATTGAGATATGATCGTGGCAAGAAATGTTGAAAAGGAATGGACGAAGCAAATGTTGCGTGGATGTCCAAGGTGGAGTCACGATCGCGACCCACTAATTCCAGCAACATATATAAATGATTTCTCATCACTTAAAGAGAAAGATCAATAGCTAAGGAATCCAAAGATTTTATGGACATTTAGAGGGAGTTAGATGGAGAATTTTTTTGCATGTCAAGCAAGGGTTGCTTGATGTTTATTGCATGTGGTATAATTCTCTTCTATCCTTCCTATTGAGCATCCTACTTGTGTTTCCATCTTGTATGGTGCTCAAACCTTCCCTATACACTATATTTCTTCATCTTTGTGTGTTCTTCACTGACTGTTGAAGGTGTTTGGTGTTTGCTACAACCCAAACAAGGAGAAGATTTAAGAAAGAAGGAGCATTTGCAAGGTACATATGTCATAATTTCATGATCTTACATTCTGCTTATACATGCATATGGATTCTGGGTTCTTGAGGACATTTTAGGAGTTGAAATTTTGACACTTTTGTTGCCTTTCCATGCACATGATGCATGATTTTGGGCCATTTTGACAGAAAAAAGATTATGTAGGAAATTCAAAAATGGTGTTTCCGTTGGTAAATTCCCTATGAAATGGTGTTTTTATAAGTAAATTCCTTACCAAAACATCCCTCCATAGTAATTTACCTACAAAACTCTATTTTCGTTAGGAAATTTCCTATAAAAACATATTTTTGAAGGTAAATTACCTACGGATTTTTTTTCTGTAGGTAATTTTCGTACGCAATTTTTACCACAAACTATTGTTATCTATTTTTATAACAACTTTCACTATTCTGTCGACAAAGTTTGGTCTGCTCTTTTAGCGAAGTGTTTTTTTTGTCTCAAATTACCTTTTGTCGCTAAAGGTTATATTCAATAACTTTAACAAGACCTTCTATCTAGTTTCAAAGAAGGACCCTTTAAGAATTGATATAACATTGGTAACTCGTTATGATTTAGAGCTTCACCAAATGAAAGTAAAGACCACTTTTTTGAATGGTGACTTAAACGAAAAAGTTTATATGGAGCAACCAGAAGGTTTTGTGATTGCAAAAAAGGAAAATATGGTGTGTAAGTTAAAGAAGTCAGTATATGGTTTGAAACAAGCTTCCCGAAAGTGGTATCTTAAGTTTAACGATATCATTGCCTCTTAGGTTTTGTAGAGAACATTATCGATAGGTGTATCTAAATGAAGGTTAATGGGATTAAGTTCATTATTTTAGTATTATATGTTGATGATATTCTTTTAGCTGCTAATGGTTTCGGCTTGTTACATGATGTAAATAAATAACTTTAAAATGAAAGATACAGGTGAGGCATTCTATGTGATTGGAATAGAAATGTTATATGACAAGGATTGTTAAGGTTGTCTCATAAAGGATATATTAGTAAAGTATTTGAGAGATTTAAGATGGAAGGGTAGTTCCAATTTAGAAGGGGGATAAATTTAGTGAAATGCAATGTCCCAAGAATGATTTGGAATGAAAGTAAATGGAATCTATTCCCTAGGCATCCGTAATTGGGAGTCGGATGTATGTTTAGATTTGTACTCGACCAGATATTAGTTTTGTTAATGAAATGTTAGGCCGATGTCAAAGTAATCTCGGATTAGACCACTAGAAAACTGCAAAGAAAGTTTTTAGATATTTACAAGGCACCAAGGATTACATGTTCATATACAAGAAAGCATATCACTTAGAAGTAATCGGTTATTTAGATGTAGTCTATGTTGGTTGTGTAGATTCGAGGAATCTACCTTCAGTTATCGATTTCAACTAACAGGAGGAGCAATTTGTTGGAAGATTGGAAAATAGTTTGTCATTGCTACTTCTACTATAGAGGTCAAATTTGTGACATGCTTTGAGGCCATTATTCAAGCATTGTGGTTGCAAAACTTTATTTAGGGCTAGATATTATCGATAGTATAGCGAGACCGCTAAGAATTTATTATGATAATTCTGTAGCTGTCTACTTCCTTAAAAATGACAAGAATTCTGAGGGTGTTTAGCACATGAGTCAGTCAAAAAAGAAGTGCAAAAACATAAAGTGTTAATTGAACATATTGAAACTAATATGATGGTAGTGGATTCGTTAACCAAAGTATTACCACCTAAAACATTTATTGGTCATGTTGAACAGATAGGCATTATAGATAACTCCTTGTCAGTATGATATCATGTTGTGTATGTACATATATTTGGATATTTGCTATTATTGTTTTAACACTTATGAATTCAATTAAAATTATGTTTTTTGCTTATTTGTTAGTTGTCACGTTATGTTATGTGCAAGCATTGTTTTGTTGTGATGACTTGTGACAACTATGATCTCATTATTGCAATTCATTCACATTTGATGGCTTGATAGATTCAATTTACGATGTACATTTGTGTTGTTGGATCATCAAGACGTAACATATGTCAATTAGGAGATTGTTAGATTAATTTAATAATCATAAAGTGTAAAGCATATTACTTTATTTGATTCTAATATGAAATGGGGCCAAAATAATGGTTATTGAGTTTGTTAAAAAAAATTATTAGGATTAATTAATAAAACCCCTCTCTCTCCCTTCAGTAAAGTAACGTTAACAAATATCAAAGACATATACGTTCTTGTACCATTGACCAAGAATGAAGAAAGGAAGAAGGAGATAATGGATAAAGCTGTTGCGTAGAAAAGGTGGTTATGATCAGAAAATAATTATACATATTAAGCATGGATCAAGGTTAGTATTTCTTTCTTTTATTTATAACATGAATCTTAGGGTTTGAAGGTGTTGAATTAACTGTCATATATCATTTTTGGTGAATTCTAGACTTGAATTATTGTCAAGAATATTATAGATTAAATTTACACAAGTTGCAGCTGGGAAAATGTTCCAATGTTTTCGTAGTTAATGGTGAGGATCCTCTCCCTCTAGTAGGAGCCATGAACATAATTTGATCGAATGCTAGGCCATTGTTACTGGCTCGAGACTAGTAGTGTTTATGTAGAGAATCGTTTTACTGCCTTATCTATGCAAATGGAAGCTAATAATTGGAAGATTATGTAGCAGAATAAATGGGAAAAAGGAAAGGCAATCAAATTAACCCTAAATTTTCCATTGTTTCAAGCTACACCAGTTCTGTTTCTTTTTGGCAAAATTAAAAAAAAAATAGTTTCAGACATGAATAGCTAGCAGTTATTCACGGGATTGCAGCTTTCTGCCAAAACTGACACCTACCCTTTTCATTTCCGATTAATTGATTGCTGATACTTCAAATCTTGAACTAGTTTTTTCTCAATTTTAATCTTTCAAAGTCATAATTTTATCACCCATATCTTTTCATTATGTTTTTTTCTGGAGAAGGGAGAAGACGTTTAAAGGTTAAATTGAACACTACGAATGAAGAACTAATTACTTAGTCATAACTCTAAGCACTAAATATAACAAAATCACCTTCCATTTGCCATTTTATAGTCAACTATGCTCTGCAATTTGGTGGACGATTAGAATTACCTTTATATTGAAAGCTACGAGAACGAGATGCTTATTTCCTGGAGACAAAAAGAATAAGACATGGTTTTGCTGTCTGTGTAAGATGGTCCAGAATCTACAGGCCGTGATTTGTATCTTTGATTATAGTTTTATCTTTTTAATTTTTATTACTAAAAAACCACTTCGCCAATTTTTAGTTTCCAAAATGTTGCAGCTTCTCCTGAATCTTTCCAGTCCCGCTCTTTCCACGGCCCTTTTATCACCAATCCCATACCGCTACTTAAGATTCAATATCTGCATGGCCTGGAGGCTCAGAGAAATGACTTCACATGTCCCATTTTCCGACATTTGCGCAAAACAAGTTGGCACCTCCGCTTCTGGTTGATCTTCGTAACCATTAAATATAAATTTAATGGTCAGAAGACTCAGAACAATGTCTTTCTAGACATTAAAGAGAATTGATCAATATAAAATTGAACTGAGGATCTCACTCTTCTTAATACTATTCCCTCTTGTCTAAAATGAAAATTATTTTAGAGGATTTTAATTATTGAAAATAAGTGTCATTCGTAACTTTTTATGCATGTTTATAATTTTACTTTCAAAATTGTCCTTTAATTTCTCTCATATCCTAATTACACAGATTACATTTTCAAGGCCGTTCAACATGCAATTTTTCTTAAATGGTAATTATTGCAAATTACCTTTTCGATACCCTTCATCATGTTTCTTTTTATTTTGCTTTAAAACCTTTCAGTTCTTAACAACATTCATTCATTTATTTAAATATAAAATCTATACACATAATCTACAAGCAATTATCTGCAGACAATTTGTAAGCAACTCTTCTTTAACAAAGAAAAAAATTAGAACTGAAAATGGGTGAGAAAGAAGCTCTTCCTTCCAATATACAAAAGTTGTCACAGATTGATGAAGTACAAATAAATGAAGTATAAAAGTTATCACAGATTGATGAAGTAAAAATAAAGGAAGTATAAAAGTTATCACAGGTTGATGAAGTAGAAATAAAGGAAGTACAGAATCTATCACAAGTTGATGAAATAGAAAAAAAAAAGAGGAAGTAAAGGAAGGAGACAATGGAGTTGAGAAGAAGGTTTTGGATTTCGATCATAATAAATTTTATTATGAGGAAGGAGAACTTCATCCGAATAAGGAGATTCAACAAATAATATTAGAGATGTTGAGAATTTATCTCCTAGATTTTTTCTAAATAAATGTACGTGGTGGCTTTCATTTCAATGTTAGTATCTAGATTAATGGTTTTGGTTATTTTGGCTAATGTATTTTGTTTCCAATAGTCTTCTAATTTGATTATGTCTTTATATTATTGGTCTTCCATCTTTATTTATTTTTATGCTTACAATAATTAAAAATCCATTGTGCAACAGCAAAAATTATCTTCCTATTGTTGTAATATGTGATTTAAGAGAATAAAATTTTGCATTATATTTTTAGAAATATGTGGTTTATTGGAGTGCTCTCTTAATCTTTTAAGAGCATACCTCAACTTCCATCTAGAAATTGAAAATCTTAAATATTGAATTACAATTCGATTTATTCAGACAATCTGTAGTCATATATCTCTAGTTTACTCAAAATTAAAAATCATCCCAATTAGATAACCATGGAAGAAGTTATAGGCAAAAGAAGGACAGATGTTCAATGTGTAAAAGCTCTTGGGTTTAATTAACCCAACTAAAATTGAGTCACGACTGTGCAACACCCATGCAGGGTCGTGAACACCAAATTAATTCAGTTATGGGCGTGAAATCATCACTCACGCCCATGCATTTCAAAAAGTCACGGCTGTGAGACCTTAACTCACTACCATGCAATATCTAAACTCCATAATAAACTTTCCTGATGTTTCCTCAACATTTCATCTTTAATTCATCAACCAATCTATTTCAGAAAGCTATGATTTTTGGTGGAGATATCAAGAATCAAGCCATTTGAACATCAAATGAAGAAGCTACAATAAAAATATCAAAGGATGATTAGAAACAAACTGTTTGGAAAAAGTTGCAAGTCGTGATCGTGTGTTTGCACGATTGCGAGTTCCTTTTTTTCTTCCTTTTTTTTTCCAGATTCGCCATTCCTATCTCCTTCAATTAACACATAAATCATCTATTCTTCTTCCCTTTCGGTTCAACTCAACAAAAATGAATCAAAATCCAAAACTCAAACTTAACATCAAAAATCTGAAACGTCATATATCCCTCTCTCTCTCTACTATAATTTCCCATTTTGTCATTTTCTATCTTTCATCAAAACTTCATTTCATCATAAACTTTTCATTTTAATGCTTTTCCCATATCATTGCATCACCTTAAACTTTTCCCTTAGTTCGAAACTCATTCAAATTCATTTCTATTAACACTTCACATATTCATGCATTAATAGTACATCAACTTATAAGTAGAATAGAGTATATATATTTCTTCATCTACTTACGTAAACTTTCACAAATCTCAAACCAGAATTTATTTCATACAGGTTTTGAACAATTCTCGTTTTACAAATCAATCATCTAGTTTATTCATCACCGAAATCACACTTCTTAAAATCCTCATGTATGTATATATTTGCACCGTAAAAACATCAACAACAAACACTTACTTGATTCAGCTATACTTCTCAGTAGAAAGAGCAACTCAATTACTCACTTCCTAAACAGAACATAAGCTAAGTTTAATCTTTCCTTACTCAAAACCAGACCATGTGACTATATTGCATGCACTGCACATGTCACTCAAACAAGTCTGCAAATTGTCACCACGCATACAAGTCATTTGTCATATACAAATGTTGCCACGTTTCACATGATAATTGGTTCATATTTCAATATTTTTTTTCTAAAATATACCAAAAATTCTAAAATACCCTAAATATACCAAGATTGCCAAATCACATTTAATCGCATTTAATAACTCATTTATACCCGAAAATGTCAATAAATGCATGTACAATTATATGAATATGCAAAAATATGCATGTCATATTTATCTTAAACATGATATGCATGTTCTAATTTTCTCAATAATTTCTCATAATACACAATTCTGGCCTTAACATGGATAACAGGATGTTACATTTTAATATGAAGAAATTTATTTATGTATGTAAAATAGACTTAGAAAAATCTACTAGTTCTGAGATATTTATGGAATTTGACGAAATCAAGTTGAGAATGTCGTTGAGATTAATCATATTAAGCCAGTACTCAATAAAATCAACAAACTCAGCCATTATTTAGTTTAATTTATGTTTCTAATAAACTCAATAAAATCCATTATTTAGTTTAATTTCTAATTCTAATAAATAAAATAGAAATTATTGATATTAGGAGTATTTTAAGAACAAAATTGATGAATTTATATATAAAAGTTTATTTTGTAGACAACTGGAAATTATAAAGTTTATTATATTAATTAATTTTATTTGTTTATTGTGGTGTAGTTTAATCATATTTTTATATTTTTATATTACTTTAATTTTAGTATTTTTATTTTCTTTCATGTTTCAATTTTATTTTTGTTTAATTTTTCTTTTTTTAAAAAGGTAACATTAACAAAAATATAAAAATAAAATAAAAACAAAAATTAAAGCGAAATGAAATCTTTTAACATTACTCATGTTAACAAATTCATTACATTTTGCACTATAACAGAATCACAACTAATTTGTCTAGGAAGACAATCCTCCATTTCTCGTGCACCTTTATTCATGTGAGGGATTTTGTAAATGTTGGACCCTTCAACTTTCATAATTTCTTGCATATGCAATTGTAAAGTCAACAAAATACGGTTTATCATTTTCTTCGGATATTCATCAAAAGACTTTTTAACTGCATGGATAAGTTCTTCCACTGTCCTTGAATACTCTTTATGCTGCAGAGCTTGAATAACACAAAAAATTCTGAGATCCAAAATATTTAAATTCGGTGAGTTTGGAGGTTGACATACTAATCTAATATCAAAACCATATTGTGAAGCAGCTTTTTAAAATTCCTTGTCACTTGGATCAACATGCGTCCTTGGGTTGTCTTGTCAAATAAATATAGTTTTTCTTAAATCCTTTTTGGGCTACTTAAGTTGAATTGCCGGTACAACATGTTCAATAAAAAATGTCTTTATTATTTCTCTTGTAACTGAGGTCATCGGTTTAATCTCTAATGTTCTGGCATCTCTGTTTCGACTTCTTCTTTAAACTGGTTGTGAGGTAACAAATGGAAAGACTCCTATTTTTCTCGAGAACACTTCATTGTCAAATCTTGGACCAGCTGTAGCAACTAAAAACATTACCTTTTCAATGTAATTCTTACTCTTACATGTGCGCAAAGGTTCCTCTTCAGTGGGAAGTAGATAATATTTTTTTGACTTCCTAGTCATATAGAACCATTTTTCGTCAATATACACAAAATTAAAAATATCAACAAATTTTAGCTTATAAGCCAAGCTACTTTGATCCACCATAGATAAGAAAAATTGCAAACATGTTTTTTTTAAATTTTCTTCTCTTAAATGTAGCTTAATGGCATTTGGAGTATCGTTTGTGAGATAAGATTAATCCATCTTCCACACACACACACACACACACATACACCATCGGAATCTACATCTGTTAATAGTGGCGTGAACTCTTAATTGAATTCTAAATTTAAATCGAACATCATAGTGGGTGTGGTTAACGGATTTGATAACCTCGACATTGTTTCATTTTGATTTTCAGAACTTGCCAGAGCAATATTCAAATCAA
>JANTPM010000009.1:22159699-22173593 GCA_025434745.1 Erythroxylum divaricatum
TCTTTTAAACCTAAAGGAATGGACAATGACCAAAATACCCTCCTATGCAAAGCCTTAACCTCTCCAACTCAAGCAATTTTCCTAAAATGCCCTCATAAACTTTTACCCTTTAATTCCTATTTAAACCACATTAAACTCAAATAAACCTCAATTATTCACTAACATTTCCAATTTAATCAAATTAAGCCATAAACACACAATTTGGACAATTTATGCTTAATAACATAAATTAGAAAAAAAATTTGGGACCCAACACGTTAAGTATCCATGACGTGACCATAAAATTAACTCGACACCATTAATCATAGTCTGGTAAACTTTCTTCTGATCTTTCACATTTGTCGTTGATGAAATTAATCTTAAGCTTTACGCCTAAAACGATTCACATCGCACGACTCCAAGATAAGTAGTTGTTGCCGCTTAATGGAGTTGTAACGATAATCATTTCAGGATGATCTGAGTTCTACAAAAACATATGATTCTCATCATCATCATTCATACTTCCAAACAACAATCTCGAACTACTGATGTTGTTTACCATGATTCAACTGCGTAGAAGTGTAGATCAACCCAGTTTCTCTGATACCATGAATAAACCAAAAAATAGTTTAGGGATTTGGTTTTAGTATAGAAATCAAAAACCAAAATGAATGGTTATTGTTAAAATACTACGAAGAAAAATGAGGATGATATATATAATATCACTGTTCATACAAAACGATAACGACCATCACATAAAACGTAACTCAACTAAAAAGTATACAATACAGCAGTATTCTACACTATACAGAAGAATACAGGATTCTATACAATAAATACAAATATAGAAATATTCTAAAGAGTTATATAATATACATACATAGTAAATATATTTAAGAAATTAATAGTTCAATTGGAAGGAGAAAAAAAATTTTAGTTTATTAACTTGACTGTAAAGTTAGAAGATTTTAAAATTAAATGTAAAATATTTAATAAATAAAAACTCATATGAAATAATAAATTTTATTTTAAAATTTTATTATAAATAAAGTTAAGTTGTAAAAGAATCAACACTTTTTTATCTGTCCTCTTTGCACCATCGCCAGGTTGATTTGACATTGTATTGCAAGGAATGAGTCGATGAATGTGAATGTAATACAATTAATTAAAACATCACGGGCCAGGTCTCTTTTTTATCACCCCAAATTTTCTGTCCAAGTTATCATGTCTCTACTTTGTCCAGTGGGATGGATGCCGTTTATTTATGTAGACCCTAGTAGACCCCACATAAATGGACGACATCCACCCCACTGGACAGAGTAGGGACAGGATAACTTGGACAGGGGATTTGATCCCCTTTTTTATACGGAGGTTTTATTTTTCTTTTGTACCAACGTCCAACAGCCAACAGGAGTTAGAGAAAAATATATGTTTATAACATATTTTGAATTAATTTCAATAACTTTTAATAATAATTCGAAAAAATATTTAATTACGGATTCGTGTATGATCCACGAACACACGATCTCGCCGTCAATCTCGGGTTATTGAAAAATCCACGAATGAACAGTTGCACACGCCGTTCTTTCGCGCCTAAACAAAATTTTCAAATCCTACTTTATTAAAATAAAACCTCTCTACTTCAAAGCAGCCAGCCCAGACAAAGAACGTTAAGAATGGCTAGAACAACCGCTGTAACTCCGAAGAAGAATGCCGTAACCGTAACCGTCTCCGGTTCCTCCGCCCTCCAACACCCTCCGTACTTCCAGGTGCTCCGCTATTCTATAACATCGTTTTTCTCTTTTCATCTTAAGCAATTAATGGTCAGGTAAATTGTAGATGATTAGCGAGGCTATATCGACAATGAAGGAGAGGACCGGTTCGAGCCAGCCAGCGATAACCAAGTTCCTCGAAGACAGGTACAAAGCGATGTTGCCGCCGAATTTCAAGAAAGTTCTGTCCATTCAACTGAAGAAGTTTGTGAAGTCAGAGAGGGTCGTTAAGGTCAAGAACTCCTACAAGATGCCGTCGACTCAGAAGCTGAAATCGGCGACCAAGGCCAAAAGTTCCGTTAAAGAGAAAGCTTCGAAAATAATTGTGAAGACCAAGAGGGTCAGTCAGGTTAAAACACCTGAGGTTTTGAAGGAGAAAAAGGAGGTGAAGATTGAGAAGATGAAGATGCTGAGTCAGATCAGAACTCCAGATGGATTCAAGAAGACCAAGAACGTAACTCCATGGAAGAGTAAGAGTTCTAATGGGGGTGGGAATTCCAGGAAGAAGGTGAACAAGGCTAAGAAGTGATCCAAATCTCCTGGTGTAGGATATGTTAATATAAGAAGGCAAAGAGAGATCATGTTTTGTGTATTTGGGTATAAGTAGATATATGCTTCTGTCTAATAGCTACTATCTTCTTATAGTGAAGAGGATTATTTATTTCCTTAATGTTAGTATAGTTTAGTATTAATTTTGATTGTGGCATGGCAAGTTGTTATAGTATGTTTGATGGTTGGTTTAGTAAATTTCTCGGAACTCACGCACAAGTCAAGGATCATCAACAGCGCAAGAAGTTGGAAGGCTTAATTTGGGATGTACTATCCATGTGTTTACCGTATTACTCTATAATAAAGTAGCACTTGGAGCAGTGTACACATAACATGAGTCACGCACAAGCAGCGTAGCTGGTCATAAAAAAGAAAACAAAGCCTTCTTTTTTATTTAACTTCTGCTCAATGTTATCTATTGACTACAGCATGGATCATGCTCCCTCCCTCTCTCTTGCTAACCCATCCATAAAAGAGTTCAGATCTTCTGTCTAATATTATAGTGTCTTATTCTGTCTAATGAATCTTAGCCATTTATTTATATGGGTCATGCGTAAATTACACGTGGGTCTCGCGTGAGTCCTATAAAATAAATGGTTGAGATTTCATTAAACAGAATAAGACAGTAATACTGAACAGAGGATCTTGTCTTAAAAAAAAAGGTCACACAAATATCCTCTTTTAGGATTTAAAAATTCACTAAAAGTTCATTACAAGAATCAGAGGTAGTTTGATTACGTGGCACAAATGGTGAATTCAGAGAACCAATCCGAGAAGGGTAGGCCACGTCAACAAATGTCGGTACGGCTCACTCATGAACTCCGCTCCGCCACCCTCCTATAAAATTAAAACCAGTTAAGTTCTTGTGAAGCTTGCGTTGGCATTAAATTTCAAGCAAACTGTTATCTACCTTTTTCTCCAATTCAATAAGACCTACCCTAACCAACCCACCTATCTCTTTGTTTCTCTCCTTCACTTCAACCAAAGTGTACGGAATCATGAATAGGTACTTCAGAAGAAAGAATTGGTACGAGACAATTCACCGGTCGGGTCGGAGGCGGATTAGTCAGGTGCAACTGGGAACCAACCAGAGAAAGAAGAGGATTTGGAAGATCAAGATCAAGCTAAAGCTTAGGCTTAAGCCAAAGAAGTTCTTTGGTTGGCTGAGAGATTCGTACGTGAACATGATGCTCGGATTATCCAGGTCTCAGGTGGTCAACTCCGGCTACTGCGGACCCGTGGAGGATGGGACAGGTCGGTTGGGAGCCCGACCCATCAAAGAGTATGATCAGAAGATGCTGATTGATGTCTACAAATCCATGCTTCAGGAGCGTGGCGTTCAGATGATGGCGAGAAATAATGCTGCAACGACCACCAGGTTTGGAAAACTCGCTGCAATAGCTGAATAGTGAAATTACCGCAGGAACCTTTTGTTTTTCTCGAAATTTTAACCAGTTGGATTATTGTTAAAAAGATGGAAAAGTAATAAACGCAAGAACTGTTATCTCTTTCTACCGTTTGGTTGGGTACAATCACACTCACTGCGGGAGGTGCTAATTCACATGATGTTGGTCCCACTCCCACCAATTTATTAGAACTACCCATAGCATAAGGCTTTGAGTGAGTTTGTCATAAAAGTGGTTAGCTTTCGGTATTTATTGATTGAATGGGAAGCCGTCTAAATCTTGTACTTCTAGTGAGAGGTCCATGTCCACAGTCCATACATTAGACAAATAAGATATATTAGTTTGATTTCACTTTTTATTCTTAATTATGTTTTTAAAAACAACATAACACATTTAAAATTTTATTAAAATATATTTAATAAATAGTTTAATAAGTAAACATTACAAATTATTATTATTTTTAGAATACTAATCTATTTATTTTAAGAAATTAAACTTTGTTAAATAATTTAATTATAATTTTTATTAGTAATTAATATAAAATATATTTAGTTAATGATAAACCATAAGATTACAAAAAATTAAAACTAATTTTTATGATTTTCAAAAGTTACTAAAATTGAAAGAAGTTAAGATCAAAATTAAAAAGAAAACAGAAATTCAAATCTTTTATTTAATTTAAAAAAATTGAAAACACAAACCCTTAATTAGTGATACTATTTCATCGTATTTTTTAAATCTAAAAAATTAGTAGGTATTAAATAAACTTTGGTTAGAAGATTTTTAAAAAGTCTCTTTATTAGTTAAAAGTAATATTATAATAATTTTGATTCATTCTAAATTTTACATCCAGATTTCTATTTAAATATTGTTTTTGTGTAATTTTTACTTGTTCATTTTGACATCTTAGCCTAAAAAGTATTAGTGGTATCTTTGGTGATGCAAACTCAAATTTTGCTTTAAAATACTTGACAAAATTTAATGAAATTTTAAATTCAAGACTTCTTTATCTTAAAATTTTGTTTTTATATTATTAAAGAAATATATTTTTATTTTGCAATTGTGTATTAACTTATCAATTTGTATGTAATAATTTATAAATTATTTATTTAAATAAATAATTTAAATAAAATGTGATTAATATTATTGAAAAATTAATAGAGTCAAGATTTAGGTGATTTGAATATATTAAAAGAATACACCCAGACGATCAAGTGGGAAGATATGAGAAGATTATAATTAGAGACTATAAGAGAAAAAAAATGAAGATTTAAGAAAAATTAAAGAGAGGTAATCAAGAATGATATGGTCTTATTAGAGCTTATCAAAGATATGACTCGCAATAGAAAAAATTTAACATTTTAATATACAAATAAAATGATGTCTCGTAAAGAAACCCTTGTTGTTTTCATAAGTCTTTAAGCATTTTTCTCTTATACGTAGCATAAAATTTTAAATATTTACACTTACCTTTAGTGAATTAGTGCAAATATTTTTATGCTTTGCCTTATTATTATTATTATTATTACACTTTGTATTTCTTTATCCTATTTTTAGTTTATAATTTATTTCATATTTTATTTATTCATTTTATTTTATTTTATTATTTATTGTTGTTGTTATTATGATATATTTCTTTTTTTTTCTTTTTTATTTCTTATAGTCGTTTGAAAATAATCTCTCTAATAACTAAAGATAATATTACATAGTACTAGACCTCTTCAGCCAAATTTTTATTGAATTTTCAACAAATTAATAATTTAAAGATAAGTAATGTATTTAATTTAAATAGTTTTTATAGGTGTTAATATATTCTTTTAATTGATTATTATTTTTGAGATTAAAATAATTTGTAATTTCTCTGGCCCGACTCTAATCTTCGACCTTTTTGAGGAGACTTTTAAGAACCTTTTGAATGAGACTGGAGACTTTTAAACGGCTAGCTTTTGCTTAGAACATCCTCTAAGAGCGACTTAATTCTATGGGGCTTGATGAGGTTTTCAAGGCCCCAAGATGCTCAATTCATGGGACCTTGGAGAAAAATCTCCAAGACTGAAAGATTTCCCTTCAGCCTAGATCTCTTCAGATTTGGTTGCTAAAACTTCCTGTCCATTTACTGTTGCTATTATAATTGCAATTTCTTCTCGTATTGGAAGAGTATCAAATGTCACACCATACTACCATTATTCTCTATCGTGTACCTACGAGCTTCTGAATGAAACCACGCAGTAACTGATTCTTGACGACTGAGTAATCCATGTGTAGTTTTAACATAGGTTTTGACAACCCATTTCATATCATCACATCCATCCGGGCTGGTGCAAATGATTTGACAGGAGAAAAGCCTTAAACAGAGTACAGTTCTACTTTTGAAAGTGAAAAGATGGGTGATCTGGTCCCTGTAGGGATCATAAGGCATACCCATGGAGCATCCAACCTTGCAATCTAGACTAGTTTGTTTACACAAGATATTGACCTCATTTGGCAAATAACTGATACATTAGTTGATAATTAATTTTATTGGTTGTTAGTTGATAGCTGATTATATCAGCTGATTTTACCAGTTAATTGTATTAGTTATTTGTCATTTGATGTTTGATAAAATTAGCTATTTAGTATTAGCTGTTTATGTGTAAAATAACTTATGAGGATGTGATTTTTAAAAAATATAATGGTATGAATATTATATATCTTAATATTTCGTTGAATATTCTTATAGAAATTTATATTTTAGATATTAAATTCTACAAAAATTAAGTTCATAACTCTAATAAAAATAATAGAACATATAATAATAATAATAACAAAAACAACAAAACAACAATAATGATGTTAAAAGTCGAGTCGTCAATTGTTCTTCTTCTAATATAGTTATACAACGCAAAAGTTGCACAAATTATTCTATTTTGATCAATTAATGAATACTTAGGTATTTTTCTCCAATATCGTCCATCGAGCTTTAAGAACACTGAAAGCGCTCTCAATAAAAAACTTCTCAATGATGAATGAGTTCGATTAAAAACTTCTCGAGATCCTCTTGAATTTATATCACGAAACTTTGATTGATGATATTTTGTTTTTAGGTAAGGTGTCAAATATCCTTCTCTTTCCGGATAGCCTTTGTCAACCAAGTAATATTTACCCGAGTTTCCATAAAAACAATATAATTAGTATAAATGACATCATAAAAAGTCTAAATCATTAATAGCAAATCCTACAAATGTTAAAATTACCTATCAGTGGTTTTGAAAATTTAAGCCTTTGATTACTAATTGTATTAAGGAAAATACGAGAATCGTATGCTGATCCCTCTCAACCCGCTAAAACATATGTAAATAATAAGTTAAAGTCACAAACAACCAATATATTTATTGTTGTTATTTCTTTTCGTCCTCTAAATTTCATTTGATCATCTTCTGAAACAACTACGCTATATACATACCATCAATAGCTCCAATGCAATCCTAATATAAAATAATACTTATAAGATGATAAAACAACATTTTTCAATGAAAAATATAATGAAGGGAGAGGAAGAACATATTCAATTAACTTAAAATGTGGCATATATCTAACATTATTGGAAATTTGTGGTGGAATGTCTTTGAATTCAAGATCCTTTGGTACGAGTATATCCCTTGAAAATCCACTCATAACAGTCAAACTTCTTTGAAAACTCTATTCACAGTTTCACCTGAATGTTAAAAATACTCTTGGGTATTTCTATTAGAGGAGTCTTTACTTAGGACATACACAAATAAACCAACTTTCTCCAAAATAGATATCATATCTGAAGGTCTCAAACTATAATTATTTTCCAAAATTATACATAATTGACGAAATGTATTTTGATTGATCGTATTAAAACACCTTTTTTCTGACCATTCAATAATTCATTCATCGACAATTCTCCTATTTGAAAGGAAGTCATGTATGATTTCTTGTATATGTGGTTTAAAAAAATACACACTCACGTAACCCACTACACAAGCCACCGAATCTCAAAACTCAATCTTATCGTCCAAAACTTGCTTCATTTGCAGAAGTTACATAATTTGCAAAACATTATTAACCATACCTATAGATGAATAAGTAAAATTATATTGTAAGTAAACATGATACTTATATGTCTAAATATAAAGAAATAAATAATATAACACATAATAAAATTATAGATTACCAACAATATAACATAGTATAATAAAAATAAGCTAACTAAATTCATAATATCTTTAAAAACACCATGTTAACAAAAGCGCACAAATAATAAAAAAATAAACTAAACATAGTAATGGATAGATAGAAACTATGTTTAATGTTTTTTATGTTTGTCATACTCATACATAAACTTTATGTATTCAACTCTCTTTGTATCTGGTAAACCCAAAAAATGGCCCTTCTTTGCGGATCTTCAATTAACATGCAAGCTAAGTAAAATTCAAGAGTACCAGTTTCCAAACCAGGCAAAGTATATATTTTTCCCAAAGCATTTGTAACATCATGATGTGATGCACTAGCATCAATACCTTGTGATGCACTAATATTTATCATGTCCAAAATTTATGTAATGGATCTACACATCTCCATTGTTGCACTCTGTCTCTCCTAAATCAATTGCATCATATCGTCAAGCCTTTCATACATTGCTGCAGATCTTCCAACCCTTTAACAAAATCAGTTCTTGCAATCTTGTTACGTTGTGAACTATCATTCTCCAAAATCTGTTTGCATCATCTTCTCTCACTCCCTTCATCATGTGTAGCTTGAGGGGTTGGGTTAGGTTCTCTCCACACTTCTTCCCATTTGTTTAGACCACTAGTCTCATCTATATTCTCATGATCACGATAGCTTGACAATTGATGATGAGCCTTATGACGATTAGGTGGAGAAGGAACATATACTTCTTCAAATTCTCGTTGTTCTTGTGGAGGGTCATTCACAGGATAAAATATAGTCTCTCCTCGAGCCAAGGATCCAAAAAGTTGACCCAACTTACATTAAAGCTCAGGTTCAAGCCTTTCCTCTTTAAATGTTTTAAAATTGATGTTCTCCTACAAAAAAAATTAAATGACTTATATCTAACTATTTAGCGTTAGTGTAAAGGAAATAATTTGAATTGGGAAAAAAGGGATAATATTAATCTTCAAAGTTCACCACTCCTCACTAGCAGCAACTGTTCCTTTGTTACAATCCCATCCTAATCCCATTTCTTTTCCTTTAAACTGTTTCTAAAAACTCCATCCAGTTCTCATCCAATCAAACTTATTTTTAAGCTTTGTTTTACCCCATGGTAAGTTGGTTATTTTGTTAAACTCTTCCTCCACCTTCTTCCATGGTAACCTTTGATTAATAACTCCACCGCATTTTCCCTTACTCCTTTCAATATGTTGGTTACAAATGTCACAAAACCTAAGAAGAGTTTCTTTTGGTCAACGAATCCGACCTATATCATTCCCCCTTGACTTCCTCATTTGTTTCCTTTTTAGAATCATGTCATCTAATCATATAAGATTAAAAAGATTATATGCTAGTTAATCAAATTGCAAATGATTTTACTACTTAATTAGTTTTACTAGATTTAATTAAACTAGTTCAACAAAATAAACGTATAATTACTTCTTATCATCATAATATTTTCGTTAATGTCTTAATTTATAATTATTTTATCTCTTAATTTAAAATGAGTAATAGAATTAACTTGTGAATATTGTTCAAAAATTATATAAATACATTATTACGAAGTTATATTTTAATACCTTATTACTTTAAATGTATGTCTAAATTTTAAGTATCTTGCAAATTAAAACAATAAATGATAAAAACATGGATCTTTTCAAAGTCATTGTGAGATAGCTCTAAAAGTGACAGATAAAGCAATCCAAACATGTTAGGAAGATGAAAAACCAACAAAATTGAGAAAGACTTCTTCATAAACAAAATTTTCAATGAAAGAAAGGGGAGGATCAATGCGTAGAATCATATGAGGAGGTGGTGGATTCGTACCGTTAACAAATCCTAATAAAATTTAAGAGTTTAATAAGAGAAGCAACCTTGTTTTTTAGACTAAGATAACAAAAATGAGTTAAACTGAAGTAGTTGGATTGGATGCCAGGGAGGAAGAAGATCAAGTAGGAAGACTAGGAAGAGGAATGATCTGTATATTAGCATTATAATTCCTTTTTCTTTAATACCATGTATGAACTAAAAAATGGTATAGATTTCATTAATATCTTTTGAATAACATACATCAGACGACACAACATTTATACATGTATTGCAATACTAAACTTGAAGCCACTAAAAGATAATTGAAGACAATAGGTGTTGGCATCTCACTTTCATTTGTGTGCAAAAAATAATTACCATTGATAATAAATTGTAAGGATTGACCTCAATTATAAATATTTTATCAATATTAAAAATGGTAAATATAAGCAAACATAAATTTTTATAACATTTCAGAAACATAAATTTATAAAAAAAGTGTTATGATTACATACTAGTAAAAAATATTACACACCTATTACACATAAGCACTTGTTTCTTCTTTACTTTTTATTTCTTCTTTCGATCTCCACACTATCAAAAAGAGGCCACAAAATATAGCAAGTGTCATTTGATGTGTTATCACATTATTGGTCTCAGCTTCCATGATCACATGCCATTGTCGTCACCAGTTATCACTATTTGTGGCCAAGTTATGGAGAGATATAAGTGTATTCTTCTTACCTAACAAAAATAATGGACAACAACTTGTAGTCCAACGCATATAACAAAAACTGATATGCAATTTTTAGAATATACAAGCAACTCTCACCTTTTTCAGAGTTATCTTTATATGAAAAGAGAGTATTAAATTCAATTGTCAGAACACAAGGCCCTTCAAAAGAAAATAACTATCCATATCAAACTAGTGCAAAATTTCAATTAAGGGATCAAACTTTACATATCATTGACAATGAAGAATTACCTTATTTGCAAATTCCCAAAATAGCACTGAGATCATCACACTTCCGAAGAACACTTCCGAAGGATGACTGGAGAAAAGCAAGTTATAAAGACTAACAACTAACAATTGTGTTGACCTTTTCCATTTTACAGGTAAAAAAAAGACAGTGGGCAGTTATGATTTAACAAATGGAGTTAAATGCAATAAATAAATAAAAAATCAGCTACAGTCCCCCACAAAACATCTTTCTTAGATATACTATCAGACTTCATTTATATCTCAACTACTATCATACTTCATTTAATGAAATATTTATCTCAGATATACTTTCATCAAATCAACATATAGTTTCATTAAATAAAAGGGTAGTTGTGATTGCATATTGCAGGAGATAAATGCAATAAATAATAAAAGTTGCTACATCCCCACGAAACATCAGACGGGTTAAATCAACAGATACAAAACGGATACAATCATAATACTCTGCAGCGCAGTGATAAGAACAATGGATAAATTGAAGTCTCTTGAACCACATCCTACAATACATAGCAATCAAAAACCTTCCTTCATACAACCTTAAAGCTAGTATCTAGATACCAAACTCCAAAACAAATACCCAAAGAATAAGAGCAGATCCAAATGAAAAAAAAGGATCCTTCAGTAATTTTGTTTTTTTAATCCTTTTATTAGGTCCCCATAACTCGATAACTAGGAAAATACACATCAATTTCAATAATTAACACAAATTTCAATTTCAATAATTAACACAAATTTCTCATAAACTAAAAGCATAAACAGATAATTAATTAAAAAGATAAGAAATTGTTAGTTACATCTTTAAGAGATATAGTATCAGACTTCATTTATATCTCAACTACTATCACACTTCATTTAATGAAATCAACATATACAAAACAGACTCGTTAAATCAACATTTACAAAACAGATACAATCATAATACTCTACAGTGCAGTGACAAGAAGAATGGATAAATAGTTGACAAACCTTTGAGTTGTAGAATTTTAATGGCCAGCTCTGGTTATCAATAGCTTCCATAGGATTGACAGGGTGCTTGAAATCAACTGGAGATCCATCGACAGAGCAAAGCATGAAACCAATAACCCCACTTAAACAGAACATCAAATTGTAACATCAGCACCAAAGAACCTCAAATGTACAATAGATACAAATAGGATAGGATAGAAATGGAATGCATTAAGTTAGAGTATGGTTACACATGGTCCATATCTTAAGTTTCTATACAAAGGAATCCATTTTTATAGTAGTCTTTCAGACATAGCTTGAGATGTGATATAATTATTTTAAAAGTATTTACTAGAAACTGACAGTTTACTTTACATCGACAGTCCTGACAGTCAAGGAACTCAAAGAAGAATGCACCAAATAAAGTTGTGTGTTCTTCACCTTAAAAATATAGCTGGAATTTGCTAAAAGCATACATGTTGGCGCGGATATCTCAAATTGCCAATCTGGCACATATAAACCATACAACAGGCTTAAGTATATTATAAAAAGTGCAAGTGCAACACACCTGCAAAATGAATTTTTCTTTATCAATAAATAATCCAAGAATGTCATCGATCATATTTGTGAACAATTACCATCATTTGACATTTTAAAGACCATAAAAGATGATAATAATTTAAGAAAAAGATCATATATGAAAGAATTAGTTCTTCCCAAAAGCATTTAACCTCAGTGTATGAAACAACAATTCATAAAATTTTAGGAAACTTTCAATGTAATGGTAATATGTAAAACTTACCACTGCCAATAATAGAAGATCCTTAGAAAACTTGTTTTGCTCTATGTTTGACTTGACAGCCAAATTGCACATAAAGCTACAATGATATGCCCAATTACTATTCTCTGGGAAGAAAGAAAACAAAGAAGAACCTCATAGATTTGACAATGAAAATTTCATTCGGTGGCACTGAACAAGTTATAACAGTCTTTAAGTAAATTAAAAGATGGAAGTTGAATCGATGTCTTTAAGAAAGATTGCACTACAGTTAGTGCTCTCCACATATGTATGTCAACTCCTAATTAGCTGGAAAAATATATTAAAGTTTAATTATCACTTATGAAAATCCTATGTTTAAATTTTCTGACAATTTCCATTTTAACAGTTCTAAGTATAGCATCTTACTGGAAATTTGCACTACATTTCCATTTAGTAGTGTGAACAACTGTAACTAATGCTTACAGATTTGCAACAAATTGTTTGCTGTTCAAAAAACTTTTTGCATGTAGTTAATTTTTGAAGGTACAATACCTGTAAAATGCCTAGCCAACGAATTCTTTCAATGTCAACACCATAGGTCAATAAGTTTATTCCATGAAAAAAACCACCTGATATGAGGTACCAGTCATATACTTGGTTTGTAGCAAGAACAAGGGTTAATATGAAGGTAGTAACATCAAAGCAAAATCTTAGGTCTTGTCATCAACAAGAAAAACATTAAATAATAAAAGCACGCATTGTACAAACAAAGAGACTAATTTCTTTAAATCCCGCTTACTTGAATTCAAAAGCATCAATGGTTTTATCTTTTCAACCATTTTCTCATAGGCCAAGTGGTATCCCAGAAGTCAACTTAGTCCAATAAAACAACAGAACAATAATTCTTTTCGAAAAAGCACAAAACTTTTCACGAAAGCAATATATAAACAGGTGAGAATAGTAAAGGTAGATACACAAATATAGATAAAGATAGCCTAATCTGTGATTTTTCAAGTCAATTGGTTGCAAAGGTAATATTGTTAGGCAACATGACAAAGGACCTCATTCATTCAAATAGAAAGGGAGCAAATTCAAAAACCCAATTGATATGTACTTCAAACAATCAAAACAACACTAATGGGATCTTTCGTTCTTGTAAACGTTACTGATTATTACAATAGCTCTCTTAAACAACACCATGAAAGAAAAAAAGCATCAAGATTGCCAAAGATTGTTGGATTGAAACTCTAAAACTTACACATAAGCCTGAGTTCACTGGGTTAGATATTTAAGAGCTCTATGGCCATGACAATTTCTCTAAAACCCTAGAGAAAGAACACACAAAAGCGCAGAGATTAGAGTGTGATGTAAAAACAAGTAAATCAAAATGTTATTCAAAAGGCTGCGATTCATTGAACGGGGAGTCTGACTTAAATAGCCTTACAAGCAAAAACAAGACAAACTATCCGTTGGAGTATCCCAACTATTTCTACGG
>JANTPM010000009.1:22208773-22219049 GCA_025434745.1 Erythroxylum divaricatum
CAGTTATTTCATGTGCACAAAATTCACTGTGTACCAATACTAGTATGCATGAACAGTCCTAATGAAGCCCAATCACTTTCATCCTATGCCAAATTACTATTCTATCATTCCCGTTGAGGGTGAGATGTTACAAAAAATTTCAAGGCAGCAGCAGATTGGTAGCTAGTGTCATTAGTGAACAACTATCAGATTAATCTTTAAAAGAGTCAAAAACCTTTTGAGAAGTTATTCATTTCTATGTTAAATGTATTCAATTTTTGTTCTTTATTGTTTTAATCACTTGAGTTATTTGTTTAGTGTTTTTTTGTTAAAAGATTGATTGAGAAAATCTTCTATTGAGGTTAGTACGAGGCAGTCATACTATTGGGTGTGAAATTCTTGCACGGGTATTGAGGACAAGGGATAGTGTCAAGGGTTGAGTACTGTTGGCTTACAAAGTCTTGTGTAAAAACTATTGTCATTAGTGAAAACATTAAGCTAGGTAAGGATCTCGCAGACGTAGGCGAGGTCTGTAGAACTGCATTATCAAATTTTAATATTAATCTGTTTAATTTCATATTTATTTTTCTGTTGTACAGAAAAATTAATAGTTACTGATATAGTTACATTATTTTTATTACAGTTACAAATGACCGCGGCTTAATCTTATAAGTAATTTTACAAGTAATTGCAGTCAAATCAAGAAGTTTGCGAGAGTACAACACTCCTTCGAGTTTTTCAACCTCCATTTTGCTTGAACCTTAAGGAAATTTTCTTTCTAAGCCCTTGTTCAATTGCGATCTGTTACTGTTATAAGGTGGTGTATGGTATTTGGACTCTAATTTCGCTGCGATGTATTAGTGTATGGATTATGGAATTAGAATTTTAAGTCAGACGGTGTTGTCTACTTTTTTTTGTTAAATGACAAGATGTCTCCTGGAATGTACTTCCAACAAAACGCCAATGGACCAAGAATCGACTACTATTTCTTCACTTTTAACTTTCCTTTGCCTTTCCAAGTGAGTACTTCAGACAATGATCTAAAAGTTGTTTTAATCACATATTATTAAGCAATTCTTTTCTCCCTTGTCTTACCGACGAAGTAATGTCAAAAAGGCGCACATGACAAGGTAGACTAGACACAGATTTGTTTGCTACCCTTTTGTCGCCTCTTATCAACATTAACTAGGATAGAAAAATGAAATAAATAACATTTGAAAGATGTACGAAACAGGAAAATAAAATAACTCAATTAGCTTTTTGTTGTTTTCCGCTGTTCCTCCCACCGCCACACTATTCATCTTTTCCCTTTCTGTATGGACAATGGAATCACAAAAACGACGCGTTTGGCAGAAGACAAGAACAGCCAAGGCCACAAATCTAACGACTTATAGGGATAAAAACGTAAATTTGTCGTGGAATGGTCGGTCACTTGCTCAGTGGGATCTTCGTCTCTATGCGGTAGTTGAGTCCTCGAAGGGTGGGGGCACTTTTTGATAATAAAGTAGAGTCGGAGGTCATTTTAGAAAGTTTTGTACATTGGGAAATTTGCAACCAAACCCCTTATATTGGCCTTCGAGAGCAAGAGAAACTACCGCGTTTCTTCTCCGAGTCTGTCTTGTTGCTTCCCTTTGAGGTGCTTTAAGCTCTGTTTTATTTGGTCTTTGCTCTTTAAAAAGAAAATAAACAACGAAAACACCCACCACTTCTTTGTAGGAATTTGATCGAACAAGAGAAGAGTCGTTATTCTTAAGTTTTGTTTTAGTTATGGAAAATGATAAATGGAGCTTCGGTCTCTCTGGTTCTTCAAGAAGCTATCAATCTACTATAAAAGCTCTCACCGGTAAGTTCAAGCTTGGATTTTTATTTCTTTATTGGGTTTTATATCGGTATTCATTTGTTGGGTGTTTTTAATAGTGTCGATTGATGGTTTTGCTGATCGCGAATTTGTTTACCGGTGGGTTTATGATCTTGATTTTGAAACAGATCTTTGTGTTGATTTCGAAGAGGAAGAGATAGGGATAGAGGGAGATGATGATTTAGGGGCCGAGTACCCTTGTCCGTTTTGCACCATCGATTTTGATTTAGTTGAATTATGCTACCATATTGATGACGAGCATCATTTAGAAGCTAATTCTGGGGTAATTGTTCGCTTCAACTCTCGTCATGGATATTCCTTATTTCTAGGGATAACTGTTACTCGACTAGTTCTTGCTTGTGCGTCAAAGAGTTATTGGACATTTTTACTGCTGGATTTTTGTGTTTTTGATAATTCTTCTCTCACAAAATTTCATACTGTACCAATTTGCACCTTTGGATATTATACAAGTGAGTTTCTTGCTTGATTTACACATAAATGCTCTAGTCGATGAATTGTTAGAACGATAGTTTGCATAGAAATTTTCACGTTTTTAATATGCTCAGTTGGATCACAGTGACATAGAATCATCTTTTTGTTTCTTCTAAAGCTGTATTCACCTCGCAGGATATTGCAGTCATATATAGACCATTCTTGACCTTTTCAAATCTTTACGTTCATAAAATATGCAGTGTCAGTAATACAATTACTGTTATTGCTTAAGTTCTTGGTTTTGTTATATTTCCACAATTTCAGGCATAAAAGCATTCTATTAGCATGAGAGCCTAGGCAAAGTTTTTTGAATGCATAGGCTCATAAAGCTATGAAATTTGAACTTAGTTCAGAAAGGTGGATTTCCCATGGGAGCTGTATTTGAAATGAAACGTTAACATTTTTCCTTTGATGATTTTCTTGAGAGAAAGACTAGGGATGTCTAATGCTAAAGTGACTCCATTCAAGTGGTGCCATTTATGCAATTGACTCTATACATGTTCAACAACATGCCTTTGTGTGATTTACTTGACATGCCATCTTCATATGACATTCAGTAAAAATAGGTCTTGGCTAGGTTTTAATAATACTCTTTCATTTCAATTTGCTTACAATAGACAATGTCTGCAGTTGCAGGCATGTCCGGTTTGTGCCACAAGAGTGGGAGTGAATTTGGTTGCGCACATACAGATACAACATGGAGACATGATCAAGATATCCTTTGCTAAGTTGATTTGTGCGTTATCTCCCTTTTAACAATTAATGTTGGTTTTGAATACCTTTATTTGTATGGGGTAATTTAATATCGTTATGTGCTTGGTTGGTATTTTATAATGAGTTGAGCTTTTCAGTTTTTTCCTTGACTAGTCATTACAGTTTGCAAAAGTTGAAATTTCAACAAAATGATTTGCATTCAACTCTTTCTTTCCTGAAGAAGGAGTTGGAAGATGGATACGATCAGTCACTAGTCAGGGGGTCATCCTCTACGGTTTCTTCTTCCAAGTTGGCACCTGATCCTTTGCTGTCATTCCTTTCTATTGGACCTTCATCTGATAAGTCAGAATCTGTACAGTCTGATCGCTCAAATGAAGCAACGTCAGAAGAGAAAAGCTCAAACGATAAAGTGCTAGAAAGGTTAGTTGTTCAACAAACCTCATCACTTTGTCTTCCGCATCTTTATCCATCTTAAGCCATTGAGTTACCATGAAATAAAGGTTACTACGAACAGAAAGAACAATTAACAGACAGTAATTATAATAATAGTACAAACCTTTGTGAAAAAATTGCATGTGGAACAATTTGAGCACCAAGCAGGATACAGTCAGCTCCTATGCCATTAAATTAATAAAATCACTCATGTCACTTTGTCATCGTGGTATTTAGTTTTAAGGCTAGGGGTAAATGAGAAGTGATCAGATTGTCATTGCATTTGTTAGCATCTGCAGTTCCACGCTAATTAGCTATGAGACAGCATTTGAGCTAGATTTGGATGCATCTGGAGCCCTTTTAAATTGAAAGAAGCGTATATATACCATAAATATGTGATAGAATACAATAACACTAACTTGAATTCAAATAAACATATATTAAAATGGTTGCAAAGAGGTATAGAATACAATAACACTAACTTGAATTCAAATAAACATATATTAAAATGGTTGCAAAGAGGTAATACATGGCTTACCAAGTCATATTATTTGAATACATCAATTTTGTCAGGTTTTCTAAGATGGTTTGGGGTAATTTTATATTGTGCTTTGTATCTTGACACATCACGTCCTCCATCTTTTCTTTGAAGTGTCTGAAGATTCATTGCTTTCGCTTAAACTAGCTTTAATCATTTGTTTACTCAGATGTTTTCTATCCAAGATCCTTTCCTTATTGTGCCTAACTTCAGGGTCATTTGCATGGTTGCAGAAACGTACATCTCACCCCGATGTCCAGTAAGGAATGTATGGAAAAGGCAAAGAGAAGCGAGTTTGTACAAGGATTGTTGTTATCCACTATCTTTGACGATGGTTTATGATTGAAACTCTACATAGCGGTCTTTATTGTTAGCTTCAGATTGTAACAGGTCAATCATCAATCTTTGATGAATGTATATCTCGATAAGGGGAGCTAGGGTAGACTGTGGTAGTAAGCAGTATAATTCATATTGGTGTAACCCATTTGAACAGATGATTGATAAAGGGCATAGACATGTTGCATTTCGTTGTTGGTAGCTCATATGTTTAATGGGAATAGCTTTACTTAACTAATCCCAATCTTGCGTAGTATTCATACGACTTTTACCAGAAAGTTGTCACCCTTGCTCTATAAGGCATGTCCATTCAATGTTCAGCTTTTCCCTCCCGTGTAGGTCCTTAGAGACTGACATAAATGCAGGTCCATAATCACAACACATACAATATATTTCACAACTGCACACGCTCCCTCAATGGATTTTGGCTATTTAGAAGTTAGCAATTCAAATTTCTTATCTACAGTTAATTTCATCTTTTTGTTTTCCATAGATATATCAACTTCCAATGTATTCGCTAAAATTTTACATATCAATACCTACAAGTTCTTTGTTCACCTGAACCACTCTTATTAACTCGTCGAGAAAAGGCCCAATCTCCACTAGCCTTCCAAAGAAGGCATCACGATTGATGATTCGTGATCCATAAAGGATCTATGATTCAGGGGCGCAGCTTTCTTAACAACCATTTCTTTCTTAATTTGGGATCCAATGCCATGAATGTTTTTGATTTCATTTCATCCTCAAAGAGATCACAAGCATCTAGCACAAGATCTTCATCCATGTTTGGTAAAGCTTGGACAGCTTTAACCACGTCTTCTATTGAGATGGAGTTGGCGTTCTCATCCTTTTTTTCGTCTGATAAGTATGGAATTGTGGTCGTCATCTCAGAAGAAGTGCTGGTCTTGCCCATCTCTTTGTTTCTCAACTTTTTCGAATAAGCAGAAGTCGATAGATTTTCCGATTGCCGCTTGTTATTCTGAGTTGACATTTTAGGTATTGACCCTGTTTGTACTGACTGCATCCTAAGTCCACTGGAAGCTGATGTAGTTGGAGACTCGGAAAGCTGTGATGCTCCATGAAACTTTCCTGATTGGACATCATATTCCAGCAATAAAAATTGAGGAAAGGAGCGACCAGTTTCACCAACATTATGATCATTGCAAATCGTACACAGGTCTTTGTAGTATGGAAGAGGTCGAGTCATGAACTGCCTTGCATCAGTATGTGTCTGCAGTATAATAATGTCATAGGTTTAGATGATTATTCAATTGTGTAATATGCATACTTGATTGGAAAATGATCTAGTTTGTTAGTTCACTCCAATTCCTGCAAAACGACATAGTAATCATAATTCTGTCCACAATTTTCCTGCAGGATACACACACACACACGCCACATACCTTGATATAGTCTTGCCATACATAATCATCAGCAATCACCATTTGACGAGTATCGTCCCATGCAAACCCATCCATTTCAAGGAGATTCTTTATGACATTATACTGCCTTCTCAGAGTTTTGTAACGATTTTTTAGAACATCCACATCATAGTCAAACTCAAATTTGGCATTGAAAGATGTAATCATATCTATCCATGCCTGTTTGTGAAACACACCATCGATTTTATTCCCTTTCTGCAATTGTTCCAACATAAGGTCAATGAAATACCGATCCATTGGAGGATGCCAATACGTCCTAGTGCGATTGCTTGTTGATTGAGTTACACGTGATGGGGTCCAATGCAGATCATCTAAGACTTCTTTGGATGTCGAATCATCTACCACATCCTTTGACACAGACATTGCATCTACTCTACTTTCTTGAGGGGCTACAATAGTGCCCTCACCAGGACTTGTCGGTTGAGTGGCAGCAACTGTTTCAGTTACAACTAAGTGAGGCAAGTAATGCAGTTCATTTTCACCTATAACCAACCATCAATATAAGGAAACAATGAGCAAGACTTCCAACACATCAAATATCATTGAAGAACAAGGGTTTCACCTTTTTCTTCAATGCCTTTATTTTCATAGATCAAGCAAAGATCAGGATAATATGGGATCCTTTTGATCCTAAATGTACGAGCATTTGGATTCATCTGCAATCATCATTCATAAGACTTTCAGCAAATAAACAAACCATAAACATAGCAAGGTACAAATTATGTAAATCCTTTTCACCTTGATATACTCATCCCAAACACTATTATCAGCTGTCACCATTTGGTGATTTCCATCCCAGATAAACCCCTCCTGATTAATAAGCTTCTTTACAGTCTTGTATAAATTCCTCAGGGTTTTATACCGGTTCTTCAATACATCTTTTTCATATTGGAAATTGAATTTTGTACTGAACAGTAAAGTCATTTGCTTCCATGCTCTCTTGCTGAACAAATAATCGTCAAACTTATTCCCTCTGCTGACTTGCTGAAGAAGGAGGTCTATAAAATATCTATCCATTTCAGGAGTCCAGATTGTTCTCAAGCGATCATTACTGCTTGCTCCTTTGCCACCCATTTTGTCCGTCTACAGATTTAAACAGGAGATTAGCAGAATTTCCCATTTTCTCACTTCCGCCGTACACATAATCAAGAAAAGCAATACAAATATCATAAAGCTCTCCTGAACAACATTCTTCTAATTTCCAACTTGGGAATTTAGATACTTCAGATAGTTAATGACTGTAACTTGCTAGTTCGTTCGCAAATCGTCAAGGTTCCATTTTTCTTAAGAAGTTTCTATTTTCAAGTTATTTCCTTAACAACATGGACTTCGTCAGTTCATTGAGCCACAGTCAACTGCTTTTAACACCCTTCAGCATATCACACACGGTCGAGCTCTATCTTCTGCAAAAACTAGGAGGACTTTGAGCACCCAAGACCCAATACTTAAGAGCCATGCCAGTACGTTAATAACTGTGTAGACATCGCAATATTTCTAAAGGTGAACGTACAAGATCAATTGGAACCGGATCCATATTTATCTGGTCAAAGAACAACATTGACGTCGAACTACAAATAAGAAAATAAAAACGCACCTGGAAATCGACTAGAGGGAAGGCTGGGATAGGGATAGGGATAGGGACAGGAACAGTGGGATGTTTTTAGAGGTTTAGGGATACGAATTTCCTGGATAAGGGTGGAATACAACGATAACATTGATAGGGTTATCCCTGATTGCAATTGCTCAAGGAGCCTCTATCTGTCACAAATATTATATGACCGTCCAATCGACTACGTGTTTTCCTCGTTCGGTAGCACGTGTTTTTTTTCTGGGCTTGGAGGACTCGCACGTTTCTTTTTCTTCTTTTATTTTTTTTTCTATTTCTTGGATAGCAAAATGCTACTATTAACAGCCTACGCTCAACTTAAACCAAGAGAAATAAGAGAGTTTCATTATTATTAAAATCCTAATTGTTAATTTTATTTTTCTAGGACAGGCATGTGTAAAACAGACTACTCAGACTTGTCTGTGTTTTCCTCTAGAATCTGATTCTAAATACAATCATCTATGGTAAGTAAACTCTTTTATATAAAAAATATGTTGCATATCTCTAAACTCACCTCGTTGTTTGTCTTAATCACTTGCTTTTTACTTCTCTTTCTTTTCCATTCAACTGCAAATTCATATTTTGTTTTATTTTGATCAATTGTTCATGGTTTTCGTTGAAGTCTAAACTTTTTGTATCCAATTGTCACAAACGAAGTTTTTTTTCTTCCATGGATTTCATGCCTTTAGTTTATGCCTTATCAACTGTAGGATCTTATATTTACAACTCTTTTCAATTTGTAGCTTTCTGTTTTGTTTCATAATAATATAGCAGGTATAGTATTTTGACATAAAGTATACTTATATTTTAGATGAGAATTGGATTTCAATTTAATTCTAAATTTGTATGCTAGAATATAATCTATCCTAATCTTTGATGATACAGAAGCCAAGTCTGTGAGGAGTATAAATCTAAAAATAGGGTGTCAGCTTATCAGAAAGATAAGGTTAGTATATTATAGACTTAAATATAACATAATGGCATGTAATTGTTTTTCCCCTTGTGTCAATGTCTCTTAACTCACCTCGTTGTTTGTCTTAATCAGTTGCTTTTTTACTTCTCTTTCTTTTACATTCAACTGCAGATTCATATTTTGTTTTATTTTGACCAATTGTTCATGGTTTTCTGGTGAAATATTTGTTCGTTGAAGTCCATACTTTTTCCATCCAATTGTCACAAATGAGGTTCTTATTCTTCTATAGATTCCAATGCCTTGAGTTTTTGCCTTGGTAAGATCTTATGTTTACAACTCTTTCCAATTTGTAGCTTAATGTTTTGCTTCATAATGATATAGCAGCTATAGTATTTTGATAGAAAGTATACTAATTTTTTGGATGAGAATTGGATTTCAATTTAATTCTAAAGTTGTATGCTTGAATATATTCTATCCTAATCTTTGATGATACAGATGCCAAGTCTGAGAGGAGCACAAATCTAGAAATAGGGTGTCAGATTATCACCAAGATGAGGTTAGTATATTATTCTACTTAAATATAGCATAGTGGCAAGTAATTGTTTTTCCCCTTTATCAATGTCTATCGCTCATTCCTATAATCTTATAACTGCTCTACGTAGTTTCCATCATTCTGTTTGCCCAATTCATATCATATCATTGCAGTCAATATTCTGCTGTATCAAAATATACCAATACAGATGTAGATTTCCTTGACTTGATTTGAATTTGATATATTGCATTTTCGATTAATTAGGTTTAAACTTATGCTCCATTTTAATTGAATTCGGACGTTAAGCTCAATTCATCCCAAATATTATGGTTAAATTGTAGTGCCCCCTTACTATAGGTTATACACCGGAACGCCCGTAGGTCATTCCGATACATATCCTATGCCAAGGGAGAACTACGAGCAGTCACTACATTACTCTCATGGCATCATACTCATAAAACCATAATATAAAATCACTATATTTTGAAACCAAAATGCCTTCTCATATCATATCAACAAAGTAGAAATTTACATGTCTATCAGTTTTCCACTGTCTATATACATTACTCCAAAAGAAAAACTGATACAAAAATCTAACTAGGTCATCCCTAAAAATCCCAACTGACCGACTTGTGTGCCATGAATTCTCTTGTCAACTCGATCTACACGGCAGGAAAAGTCTCTTTGGAGCAAGGAGTCTACTCTCTCGATCCTGAAAAATAATTTGCAATTTTGGGTGAGTTTGCTAATTCAGTGAGGAATCATCATCGATGGTTCACTTAATTCATGCATTGCGCAATTATAATACAATAGCAAAATCAGAAATTGCACAAAGTAGTTATCACACAATTATAAACATTTAACCTTTTCCCAATCCACAATTCAATCAAATGCATAATAAGTGAATACATGACATTTTCCCATTTTATTTCAGTGTTGTGACTGAGCGCCTGTACTGTCCCAATCTGGGCGCATTAATCAGTGAGCTTGAGGCTCTAAACTGTCCCAAAATGGGCGCATTGAACATTGAGCTTGTAGCTCTGAACTGTCCCTTTTCGGGCATATTAAACGTTGAGCTTGTAGCTCTCGGTGGTAGCTCTAGTCACAACTGTTATTAATAATCATGCACAGAATTCATTTATCGCAATTGTACAATAACACATTTCAATCAAACCCAATTTATCACAATTAAGCAGAAATTCACAATTATTCACATTAAACTCACGGTTGCAATTTTACAGATTGCGAACACGAACATTTCACATTTTCAGATGAATAACACTTCAATGTCAAACTCCCAATCCCTCAGACCTTCGGTCTGGAATTTCAGTCATAACAATTCACACATATCCACCATTATTCTTCACAGAACTATAAATGCAGAACTTTAACAATCAAAGATTGAGGAACCATCTAGGTTACTCACCTGTAACT
>JANTPM010000009.1:22300306-22310576 GCA_025434745.1 Erythroxylum divaricatum
TCTACTTTTCATTTGTATATTTCTCTTTGTTTATTATCAAAATTAATTAATACGTAAAGTCTGGTTTGACTTAACACCAGTATCTCTGGAAATAACACATTGGTTGATTAGTGTTTTTGAACACATATTTTCAAAGACTTTTCAAGTTCTTTCAAAGATCATACCATATTTCTTTAACTTAAATTTGTTCTAAAAATAATTTCAAAAGTTTTTAAAAGACAATTTTAAAGATCAAGTGGGTTTTATTTAAAATCAAAACCTTGATTCCTCTTAATAATTGAAAAGATTTATGCATTAAGTTTAAAACATGATATGCTTATGCATAAAGAGCCTCTAAAACATTAAAATAAACAAGTACAAGATACAAGAAAGGTTAGTAGTAAATTATGAAGACTTGTTACAAATTAATGTTGATAATTGCTAATTACACTTTTTAGCATGATTTTTAGAGCATTATGCTTATATTTTGATGTTTTTATATCATTTAGTATTTAAAATAATGTATATTTTATTTCAGTTTTTGTTTTAATTCACAAATGAAGAAGGAATAAAGTTAGGAGGATTTGAGTCAAACTAGATCAACTTTGGCATATTTCAGGCTAAGGATTTAAGAAAAGGTACCATTGCAATATTATGTTGCTCCCCATGTGTTCCAACATGTTGCATTTTATTTCTAAAAGAGTTTACTATCTGTCAGTTTATGCCCTACAGTCAATTATTTTGGTTGTAGTTTAGTGACAAATTATTTAAAGGCATTGCTTATCTTGTACATGTTTAGATGTATATGATAAAGTCTATGGGACAATTGTTCATCGCAAATGAAATAATAATGATATTATAATTATGAGATTCATATTGCATTTATGTATTATTCCTAAATGTTCCTAGTCATTGTTCTATTAAGATTGGACATTAATAGAACGGAAAAAGACTAGCACACGTTTTGTTTTTCCTTATGAAGGAAGTAGTTGATCTTATAGGCTAAAAGTATAGAGATACTTAAACAAACGTGTGGGTACTTGCTAGAGAATAAGTTCATTGAATAGATCTAATATGAGAAATCCATTTGAAACATTACTTATATGTCTATGAAATTCTCATTGTGATGATTATATAAGTGATCCTTTGATTTAAGGTCATCAAAGCTATCTTATATGGGGATTGCTATGTTTTGATACTACTTATGATCCATTTTATCAGAGGTCATTAAATGGGTAGTCATTGGATGCTATATGGAGATAGTTGAATGATCAAGATAAGATTCATCACCCTAAAGTAATTAGGGAGTATATTTCGCTATTCTCAATTAATATTGATTCAGGAAATCCTTGGCCAAGGTGAAATGATATTTTGTAAATAGTTTACAAATATCATTAATTGAATCAATAGCTAAGGGCAGAGAACTAATATAATTGGATTTAAAATAGAGTAGACAATAATTTCATACTCTATGTCTAATTGGAACATTGGTTGATGAAAGAATTGAATTATACGAAAAAATCATGCACGAAAACGTTAGTCAAGACCACTTTAACATTCCTAAATATTTGGGTGGTCATGATGCGTTACTAGACACCAATCTTCATCAATGATTATAAATTATTTAATTAGAGAATTAAAGATAAATTAAAAGGAGTTTTAATTTATAAAATTCAAATTATGAATTAGAATCAGAATTTATAATCATTGCTATTATATTTGAGAACCTAATGGGTCTTACCTATAGAATGGGTTGGAGAGATTAAAATTAATTTAATCAAGTTGGACTTCATCATGAAGTTTGAGAAACTTTATGATTAAATATGATATATTTAATAAATAAGGATCAATATAAGATATTGAATCTTATTTGGGCATAACAATTCTAATTAAAGTTTAATTGAAATTAGTATTTATTTTCAATTAAATTACTAAAATATCCAAAGCTTATTATAAATAAGCTTGAGCTCTATAGAGTTAGCACTTTATGTTTAACCCTCTCTGTAAAAGTTACATAGTTCTCTTAACCTTTTCTATGGATAATATTAGAGGTCGGACACTTGTGCGGCTACAATGGTTGAGATGGATCAGTTTCGGAAACAGCTCGAGGTATACAACAAGATAAAAACAAGCTTCAGAATAAGATACGAATTAAATTTTTCTTTATTATGATTCGTGTTAATCATTTTATAGAATTAAATAGATCTTGGTTTTCGAGAAATCAAAAGTTACGAAAGAGTTTCATAATTATTCAACTACAATTCGGATCAGATGTCAAACCGATTTCTCAACAGGTCTACCTTTCCATAGCAAGCTGAGTCTGTTGAAAACAAATAAGGTCCATCCATGTACTTAGATCGTTATAGATGCTAATTTGCATGTGTACTTGGATTGTTATATATACTTCAAAATTTAACATCTACTTATGCAGAGTCTGTGAAGGGTCAATGAAAACAACGATTATTTCTATTGCGTGTACTACAGTGACGAAGCATAAAACCACGCATAACATAATAAAGAACTGGAATCGCACTGCCCATCGCTTCCACTTGTTAACTACAACAATATTGGTTCAGAATTTAACTAGCTTGGCTTGCTTGCTGGTATAATTAATGAAGTAGCCGTATGAGGGTTGCAACATTTATAGGCAAAGCTTATCGTGTTGTGGGGGTAATGTTATGCATGCAATTGATTTTGGTGAGCGGAAAGAGCTCAGGAAGAATTAATAATTTGGAGAGAAATTGTTGATTATGAATGACATAACTAATATTCACGTCCTAGAAAAAAATTCTTCAATATATGACGTTAGGCATTGACAGAATTAAGCTTGGTTTATTGGTAGATTAGAGATGTTGCCCCAAGTACTAAAGAAGGTTAAAGATGGGAGAAAAAAGGTTTTAAATAAACAAGTTAAAGCTGTACTATAGTCTAACGTACCCAGTATACAAAGGTCTAGAAAGGGTCATAATGTACACTAATTTTCTCTTTGTATTTTTATAAAGAAATTATTTTTGTAACTTAAATCTGTGACTTTATGATCACAAAAGAGTTCCAAACGCTTTCTCTCAAGTTAAAGCTATGTTGTAGTTATAAATTACGGTGATAATTAAAGGTTTTCTTTTCCCTTTGAAATAATTTATGAAACCCCACAAGAGAAAAAAATCATGACCAACAATTCTCATTTATTGACCATGAAACTTGGGTCATCAAAGTTAATGTTAGTCTTCCCATTTTAATTAGGATAAGTTCACTCCTCACTTGCCTGTGTTTCTTCGTTTTGACAAATTTCCACACCCCCATCATAAATCATCCGGAGGCCACGTTCACCAAAATTGGAATAAGAACATGAAATGAAAGACCAACAACATTATCACCTGTGAAATTGTCTCTAATGTGAATTCATTATTTGCTGCAGTCGTTGGAAAACTTAGAGGATTTTAGGATGCTGGAATTACGTTTGACGTATCACCCAATCTATTTATTCTTCACCCCTATATCTTGCATTACAAAATTTATTCTGTGAGAACATTTTTTACTCCCAATTTAATTGAACTATTTATACAAGAAAGGAATCATTGGAATCCTCTTGCCCTTCCTCTTCACGCAACATTTCTGTTAGAATTCTTGAATATATATGTCGTTGCTCCATCTGTTCTTATAGATGCATGGTATCACTACAAGAGAGTACATTCTTGGCAACCCAAAATTTCGACTATAAAAGACAATGTAATGTCCTAAAAAAAATTTGCGACAATAAAAATTCATCAAACAAAAGGTCACAAAAGTTTGGCAGAAAATAATTATCCACGATGTCTTTTCCAAATCATATCATTAAAATGATTTCGCTATGACCGCGTGTCCATCACAAACAGTAATTGGCGAAAAGAAACAAAATTGTTGCAAATGACATATTGCGATGTTTCATTTTCTTGGCTAAAGGTTATTAACTTTGTTAGATTAGGCGTAGGTAACAATTTTTAGCCACGATTTATTTGCGTAGCAAAAAATATTTAGCTACATTTTTCAAAACCTACGTTTCCCAAAATGCCTCTAATAAAACGTTATTAGAGACGTTTTGGGAAACGTAGGTAAAGATATTTGGTGACGATTTTATATTTATATCTAAAAAGTTTTAATGATGAATTTGTATTTTTATTTATACTTTCTTATTACCAATTTGTCATTTAATTATAATTATTAATAACATTTTTAATTCATGTTATTGTTTTTAACATGGTTTGAATTATAATTAAGTCACATTTTAAAATTATTGTTGGTAAAATTGTTTGAATAATAATTAAGTAAAATAAAATAAAATGTGTCATAATTAAAAATTAAACACATTTTATAAAAAATAAATTGTAATTAAATGTTAATTACAAAAGTTAAGCTAAAAATTTATGAATAAACTAAGACTCCTCATTGTCACTACTACTTAATAGTTTGACCTCTGTAATTATTTGAACATATTTCTAAACTTTGTCAACTCTCTTTCAGTACGGTTAATTTTTATACTTATATAATTATTCTACACTTCTTCAGAGATCTAGCCTTCACCTTCCTCGTGGCGTGTTAGTTTATAGAGTGTGGTCCTATCACACTCTTGTCCATGTAGTTGAATCTGACTCTGTTAAATGAATTAAAAAATTGAAACATAATAGATTATATTATATTTACTGATATAATAATAACCTCTAAACAAAGAACTTACAAATTCTTGTCGTATGACAATAAATGATTTGGATCTGGTGTTGTGAGGAGTTTTAATTTTTGGTATATTATCCTTGGCTTTCTCACACTTTTCATAAATAAAGAAAAGAAATAGTCATTAAATGCAAAAACAAAATAAATGAAAGCAAATGTGAAGAGAACGAAGACAAATCTTAACCTTTGTAGACGCCCAATAACCACACATTTCAATATGTTATGATCTTTATGTGGCTTCTATAATATATTTAGAATTGATGATGTTTTTACTTGAACTTCTGTTTTGCAGAAATGGAGAGTTTGCAAAAAAGGTAAAGAAGACACAAGATTTACTTGGTTCGATAGCACAAAGCTATCTACGTCTAAGGGTCAATCATACACACCAGATTTTCACTAATGTTAAGAAAGAAGTAATACAAGAGATTGAGTGCTTCACAAAACACCTGCAAGAGCTTCTCACAAACTCCCTAGTACTCTTTTGATAAGTACTCTAGCACTCTCTTAATTTTTTCTCTCTTGAATCAGAAGATTGAATGTAAGCAATAACTTGTTATGCTGTTGTTGTATTTGATGTTTGAAGCTTGTCATATTTATAAGTGTTGAGGACGCTTACTTTAAGGTGTTGTTATGTAAATCAGACATGTTGCATGCTTTCTCCACGTGACTCACTAATTCTTTTTCTATGTGTTTTATGTATGTTGAAGACGTCTAGGTTTTGTCTTAGAATGTTGGCTGTCTACAACTGCATTTTGTGAGGAATCTAATGCATGCTTTTCACGTGTGTCTGTCTTAAGTTCAACACAAGTCTTTGAAAGTTCTAGAGTTCTTTTTTTCTTCTCTTCGTAAGCTTTAGACAGTCTCCTTTCTTTTTCGATTCTTCATTTGTGTCAATTGTTTGATGAGTTTGTGTGAGGGTTTATGGAGAATCCTGTGATTTCCTTCACATTATTCCCTCTTTCTCCATGAATCTTCACACAACTCGTCAATTCGTGTCTAATTTTGAAAATTTTGAAACCCTAGTTCCTTCCCGATGTTGTAAGATCAACTAACGAGCTGTTTTTTTCTTTCAATGTGCTTCATTTATCTATAGAAAATCTCTACCGAAAATGAATTTTTTTATTGGACCAAAGTCTAACGGATTTTGTTCTCCTTTTATCTTTTTCAGGTTAACCTCTCCAGTATTGATCTGGTCCCTGATGAAGTGGAGTTAGACATCAATATGCTTCGACCTCTCATAGAACTGGGTCCTTGCTCAGGTAAAGTGCACTCTGACTATCTATGTTAATAGCTACTTCTGTGATTTGAACTTTGATTTCTATTAATAGCCCCTTTAGCCATATTATCTCCTTAAGGCTTTTATGATAGCGTAGTACTTTGTTTCTGTTGTAGATAATGAGACTACTGATTGTTGTTGAACTTTCTAGCTTACTGTGTTGATTGAAAGTGTGAAATAGTATGCTGACAGTGATTTGTGTGTGTCCTTATCTGCTACATAATCTGCATCTACGTAACCGTTTAAGCTTGTATGTTTGAGGAGCTATAGGTTAGACTTAGAAAAACATAGACCATGATTTAGGGTCCCCTTTAAGTATCTAAGTACTATTTTAAAATCCTGCCAATGTTCTAGACTTAGATTAGCCATGAATCTACTAAGTAGGTTAATTGCATGTGCTAAGTCAAGTCTAGTATAAATCATGATGTACATTATTCAAACTATACCTGCATCATAAGAATATTTCTACATGTGTTTCTATTCTGCTTCTGTTGTTGGACTCTTAGTAGCTATCAGCTGTAAGTGTGTGGCAATTGAAGCAGGACTAGACTTAGCTTCTTCCGTGTTGAACTTAGATAGGAATTTTATTATGTAGTCCCTTTGTATCAATTATAGCTTCCCTTCTGCTTCATTCCTTATGATTTGCTTATCCAGTAGCTTTTCAGCTTTCCCTAGGTCTTTCATATCAAAGTTCTTCCTCAGAGCATTCTTCACTTCTTGGATCTTATTCACTAGCTTACATGTGATGACTAGATCATCCATATACACTAGCATATAGACCACTTCCTCCTTCTCTAGATCCTTATAATACAGACAATAATCATAGGCACTTCTCTTGAAGTTCAATTCTATCACCACCTTATGGAATTTTTTTGTTCCATGGCCTAGGAGCTTACTTTAGGCCATATAGAGATTCTTTTAGTAAGCAAACCTGATCAGGATTCTCTTTATCTACAAAGCCTATGGGTTGCTTCATGTAGATGGTTTCTTCTAGCCTTCCATATAGGAATGTTGTTGTTACATCCATCTGATGTATCTCCCAATCATTTAAAGTTACTAAGGTCAATATTGTCCTTACTATTTTAAACTTGACCACTGGAGAAAAAATTTCTTTGTAATCCACTCCTTCTCTTTGCCTGAAGCCTTTTACTACTAGTCTTATCTTGTAGGTCTTAGGATCTGCTTCAGTCACTCCATCCTTTAGCTTGAATATCCACTTACATTCAATCACCTTAGCATTTGGTGGATTAGGAACTAGCTTCCAAGTCTCATTCTTCATTAAATAAGCATATTCACTTAGGCAAGCCTTTTTCCACTAATCTGCATCAGCACTTTCCATAGCCTCCTCATAGGTTTCTGGTGCTCCTAACTCAATTATTTATGCAACCAAACAAGCATAGTCAACCAGTTCAGTCTCAAAATACCTTTTGTTTGGTATT
The DNA here is from genome assembly GCA_025434745.1 of Erythroxylum divaricatum. Lineage (NCBI taxonomy): Eukaryota > Viridiplantae > Streptophyta > Magnoliopsida > Malpighiales > Erythroxylaceae > Erythroxylum > Erythroxylum divaricatum. The sequence goes on from JANTPM010000009.1 coordinate 22,307,705, forward strand.
ATAGACCTTGGTTCCCTGTCTCGTCTTCAACAATGAGAATTTAGTTTCCCTAAACATTATTTTTTATTTTTGTATTTCATATCATCTACAAAGTAACAATCTTTATCAGTTTTTTTTATGAAAAAGACAGCAGTATAGCACTTATATCCTAACACACTCCAATTTTCTAGAATCACTCGTTCTAGACATTCCTTCTTGCCTCCTCATCCGAAGGAAAAGACTTGTAGTATTTATGAAGTCGATAGTGATGATCCTTCGTCCTTTTTTTCAATAGTGAACTCATACATCTTAAAACTTTAGAATTCTTGATATCGACAATATTGAGCTCCATCTATGAAAAACACGTAAAAGTTAACTTACTCTTTAAATAAGTAAAACAAATTTGCATATAATAAAATGAATTGAAAAATATCGAAACTTTGTCTAAAGCATTTTAGAACAAGTTGTCTTCCTTCAACTACCTATCATGTTGAAGGTAAGGCAATTCATTCCTGACAATGAATCCTAACTCACTAGCTAATTTTACTAAATGGATCTTGTCAATAGGACGACATTGTGTGGGGTTAATATGCATAGACAACTTGTTGTTCATTGTAACATCCATGCGTTGCAACTCAGAACCTTTAGTGATACCTTTACCTCTTTTTCTTATTCTGGTATTGGAAACTCGCAACAAATGAATAATGATAAGAAAAAAATACATTAAATAGGTAAATATATATTTAAGGATAACTCTAATTATAGGTGGTTAACAATAATAAACTTGAAGATCCCTCAACACTGGTTGAGGTAGACAGAGGTTGTTACTAAATGGCTTGATCGGTGGATGAAATTGGCCATTTTTGTTTGATTATGTTGGATTGATTTGGTTATTATGGGGGAGGAACATCTTCGGTAGTTGCCACTCTCTTTCTCTTGTTTCTTCCAGGTGCCATTATATTGAATATTTATAAATGAAATATCAACATTACTCATAATATTTAGTCAAACATTAACATTCCATATTAATATCAGTCAAACATTAACATTTTACAAAAATATAAGTTAAACATGAACGTTTCGCAAAAAACACAAGTCAAACCTACACTGAAACATGAACCAAACATACACCAACATTCCGCATGACAAAACTGAATGACACTTCAATATTTTGTATAACATAACTTACACCAACATCCCGCATTAACATAACTCAAACACATGTCAACATTTTGCATAACATAAAACCCATGCCAACATTCTGCATAATATAACTCAAATACCAACCAACATCCTGCATAACCTAACTCAACTGCATGACTCTACAAAAGCAAAACTCAAACACACACCAACATTCTGTATAACATAAAACATACACTAACATTTTGCATAACATAAATCAAACACCAACATTCCACATACATAAGGCAAACACCAACAATCTACATAACTATAACTAAATGAACAACATTTGCATAAGCATAAGTCAAAAACCAACATTCCGCTAAGCATAAGTAAAACATCAACAATACACATTAACAATAATTCTATGTGTAATTATTGTTTTCTTCTTCACTATTCTTTGCAACCATATTATCATCATCATTCGTATTACCATCACTATCATCCATATTATCTTCTTTTAATCCTTTCTCTGCATTACTCACCTTTAAAATAAATCTCCACTGCTCTATATTTTAAAACAAGTGAAATTAAATTCTTTATTTTTTAATCTTCTTTAATTTTAACCAATCCACCTTCTTCATATTTATGTGGATGCCTATACTACACTTTATCTAACATATACCAATTGGGTTGTGCAATTCCCACAATACTAAACCAACATAATTTTTTGAGTTGATGCCTTCAACTAAAATTTTGCTGCCACCAATATACTCAAATGGGTTCTATCTATCAATTTCTAAACTCACAATAAAAAATAATTCCTTTTTCAATGAGATTTCACATCCTAATAAAGCAAGAAATTGAATGTCCATAAGATATCAAAGGTGTCAAGTAGCAAGACATATCAATAACAATATGATTTTATTGCACTTCAGTATTGAACAAGAAGACATATCAATATCATTTCAATGAAAAATTCAACATATATTCTAGCTTTTCTCAACGATAAATGTACTCTAATATGTAATATTTAGTTTTTTTAAGTTAAGATTAACATATATTGTAGCTGCTATTGTCATTTTCTCTTTATTGAAATAAATATGTTAATACCCTTACATTTTTTCAAAAACAACTAGAAAGAAGTTAAAATTGAAAATTTGTAACATTCAAACAAGTTAATAACTTGTGACATATAAAAGCATCATGGCTATAAATAAAGGTTCAAGATACCCTTCATACAATATAGACATTGTTTCCAATTCTCATCTTCCACACACACAATAATTAGCATCACCATAATCCTCTTCTATCTTTCCCAAACACTAGTCTTTAGCTCCAACTGTTGGGCCCGGGCCCAGGATCCTCAAATCTCGAGGCGGCCCCTCGGGTCGCGCCTGCGACGGGCGCTCCATATACCATCGGACCCGATCCCAACATCCATACAAATAACCATTCGTATGTCGATTCGATTCTCACATACATAAACATGTACTACACATGCATTCTAAACATGCATTACTCATTCCACATGCATAAACCAATTGTCATTTCCGTTCTCGAAATGCCGCGTAATACACAATGAAATGAAATCTCAAAATACAAAAGTATGCTCCATGCTGAAATGCTCGGAGGGCCAACCAAATTACTAACTTAAGGCAAAGCTCCTAATTAGCTGGAAGTTTCCGATGCCCTGCAAGGTCGACAATCGTCTCGATCTGCACCTGAGGAGGGGAGAGTAATGGGGTGAGCTGCGAAGCTCAGTGGCATA
>JANTPM010000009.1:22310676-22333056 GCA_025434745.1 Erythroxylum divaricatum
TTGAGTATCAGACTCACTGTTGTCCTTCCTCTTGCGATTGGGTCAAATCAGCTTGGTTCCCTATAATAAACCAAGTTTCCATACAATTAATATCCATAGCAAACATTCAATAAAGCTCGAAAAGTACAAAGTAAAGCGTTAAAAGTTTCCATCCGACTCCCATCGAAAATCTCGAACTCTTTGAAACAATTCCAAAATATCCTTTTTCATACAACTCATAGTCCTTAATTTCTAGATCATAACGAATCCGAAATCACCTCAATTGGATATCTACACCAAAAGATATCCTTAAAATATCAAAATCTCACTTTCGAAAAATAGGGGCTTGCCGCGACGTCAGGACGTTCGTCGCGGCGAACGAATCGTGCTCGCCGCGACGTGCACGCATGCGTCGTGGCGCACGCACACCACGTCGTCTGCTCCTCGCGGCCAATAAATGTCACACATCGCGACGTCTCCTATCGCACGCCGCGACGTCCACACCATTTCACACGTCGCGACGAATAACATAAAATTTATTTACGCGTCGCGACGTCTGGTCTGGAGCTCGACTCCGAAACCCAGATTTCTGCAGAACCCAAGTACGATTCTTTCCCTTAACCAAATCCAACATATCTAAACAATAGATCAAGTCTTAAAATGCATTTCTAACCCATTCTCAGCTTCAAATCCATCGCAAACACATCAATCCAAGAAAATCCCTACATTTCCACCCGAAAACCCTAAATCATCGTTTTCACTCAATTCAAGTTATCTAACTGTTTAATCCTTCTAGAAACAAGATAGAAAGGATGTAAACTTACCGATTGAAGCTCTAAATCCGTCGAAACCTGTCGAAAACGCAACTCTCTTCTCTTCTCTTCCCTCACCACCGACGGCACTACCTCTTCCTCTTCTCCCTTTTCTATTTTCTTTCTTTTCTTTTCTATTCTAATTCTCTTCTTGACCTAAGGGCATGGACAATGTCCACTATGCCCTTCCTAGAAGTCCAAGCCCAATACACATTAGGTTAACCCTTACATAATAATCCTCTAATTTCTTAATTCACCTTAATTAGTAATCTTAATTACGCTTCAATAACCACTAACATACTCAAATAACTCAAACCAAGCCATAAACATATAATTATCCTAATTCATGCTTAATGATATCATTAAAAAAATTCGGGGTCTAACACCAACTACTATATAGACTACTCTTCTAGAATTTTACTTCCTATTAAGTGATCTATTGTCATCTATCCATGTTTTTTATTGGTACTCTTTTCTTACGGGTAGACAAGCTCTTTGTATTTCTTGAGATTAGTAGTTTAATTAGGACATAAGTAAGGATTCAATTTATGTAAGGATTTAATTGAAGTAGTCATCTCAAGCCAAGCAAATAAGTTCTTAGTTTTGGTACAAAAGTAAAGACTCAATTCAAATAGTCATCTTGAGCCAAGAATAGTAAAACTAAATGAATAATAAATCTCTAACATGTTAGATCAAAATACATGCCCAATTTTATTGATCATAAATTCAAATTGGTAAATCCTTAAGAGGATAATCAAAATTGACCTAAAAGGTTAGGTCAGACTGGTTAAATAGAATGAAGGATAAATGTCTAAAAGATTAATCCCAATTTCATATATCATAAATTTATATTGATAAATCATTAAGAGTTTCACGAGGAAAAATACATACTGCACTTCCCACCCACTCCTGTGTCACAAACCAGCGTACAAAACGCAAAAGCTTAAGCTTTTGCCTCTTAGTACTTTGTTGTGAGCAACCTCTACTCTATTGCGCTGCTTTTTCTTTCCCCTACCCCTTTTTGTTTACAAAATACAGAAGCTTAATATTTGCCTTGTTCAACACACAGAAGTTTCATCTAGCTAGTTCAAAGCTCAGAATGTTTTGCTACAAAATAGTTGGTTAATTTACTTATGATAAACTTGTGTTTTGATTCATGATTGAATAATCTACTTCAAACTAAAATCCAATCAATTAGTAGTTACAAAATAATTATGTTTCAAACCGAAACATAATTGTTTTCCCTTTATTTGTCAAGTATTGGAGTTCAATCTATGTAGCCAAAGAGGTTAACAAATTGAGCTCTTTAACAACTAAATTATTATTGAATCAATAATTTCTTTTTATACATAGATCACGAGATGGATAGTTTGATTCACCATAGAATTCACTTCTTATATGTTGTAGACTTCTTCATGCCATTACCATTCAGACTAAACTCTTAATACCAGTAGGCGTTGCATTCTTTGTTTGAGCCAGGACTTCTTTAGCGCTGAAAGAGAAAAAAATAATTGCCTACGGTAGTCTTATGGGCAACACATGGAATCATTTTATTTTATTATTACTGACGAAATTATAGCTGTAGCTTAGGCCATACAAAGAGAGCTTAGGCTATGGAGCATTATTAAGCCCAGTTTTTATTCCCCCGCGTAACATCGACCATGCTAGCTTGCACTGGTGCCATCACTTGCATTCCTTCGCTCTCTATACCCTGAAAATAGGGGCATCAGACAATAATAAAGAAGATTTATGAATTTTTTTGTTTTAAAACTTAGAAGATATATTATTTCAGACTTACTGATTATATTCAATCCGAACATTGCCAGCATCAGGATTTGCAATTTGGGAGAAAGCTTCCTGGGAGAGATCAATGGTTCCGCGACAGCCTGTTGGACAGTAGTCGACAATGGTGACCACAACACTGCCACTCTTGCATGGATTTGGAGTATTGTTAGTGCCACCGATACACCTTACGCTATATCTTCGGCCACATGCTCTCCTGTTGTCCCATATTGCATCGCTTGCAGCTGCAATCAGCACTCCTTTGTCTTGGTTTCCATAGCACGAAGATGCTGCATCTCGAAAACAAAGCAAGCAATGGTTAACAACAAATTTTATGACTAATTTCATTCGTATCTAGTTCAACTACTTACGGACGTAAGGCGGAGTGTAGAAAGTGGCGGTCCCTTGATCAGCACGTGTGACTGAAGCAAAGCATACTGCAACAATGCCAATAATCAAGATGACTTTCTTGGTAGCCCTATCTGCGCTATTGCAACTCAATGATTCCAATTCTCTAAGCATTCGATGGTTCATTTCAGAAGAGTGGCCTCCATTTTATAGCCAAATTCGCGGGGAATACGACTGCTGTTGTTTGATATTATCTATTATTTTATGAGGCCGCGATACAAGCCGCCCTTTGTGGTGACAATTCTTTTTAGGTGGATCAACTAGCTTGGAAGTGATTTCTAAGAATAGTACTCCACTTGGAATGGCGTTATCTGACAATGACCGCTTCTGGATTTTATTGCGTGTCATATTTAGTCAGACAACATATTTCTAGATGGTTTATCATGACTTCCACAATTTTTCAAGACATTCAAATGTGTAGGATGTCGTGTAGAAGATAAGTACTCTATTCATTCCTTACTAAGTGTAGATTTTTGACTTCATTATAAATTTGGTGGAAAAGGTTTGATTTGGCAGTGATAATTGACAAATTCAATGTTATTTTTCCACCAGAGTCGAAGAAAAAGACTTAGCTAGGACACTGAGTTAATGTAGGCATGCATGAACTATTTGAACAAAAATAAACTTTGACTAGTAAGCTGAATCAACTAGATAATCTCAAGCACGTAATAGTTAGCTAACGAACATTACAACTAAATCTAAATTTTAGTCAATTATACACGTATGCACCTTTGAAATAGTGAAGAATATTATCTACCAAAAGTTAGCGAGTGAACGATATTGAGGGAGTGTCACTACTCACTATTGATTTACTAGTACATAGATATAAAATTTGTAATCCTTGGTGGGTTCTTTATGTATGTGTACGCATACTCTTCAATTAATTTTGTGTTTAAGTTTAAAAGGTAATAGCAATTCATAGGATTAATTATAAAAAAACATTTCAATCTTTACTCAATTTTACAAATATAGTCCAAACTTTTAAAAATGACAATTAAATACTTAAATTTTCAAGATTAATTATTAAAAAAATTCAATCTTTACTCAATTTTACAAATATAACCCAAACATTTAAAAATGACAATTAAATACTTATATTTTTATTTTTTTTCTAATTCTAGTCCTACGTTAGTATCTCTATTAAATTTACTGATGTGGTTCACTACGTATTATAAAAACTTTTAACATTTATACACGTCAGCCCTAATCAAACTAACTAATTAAGATTAACTAAACTATATCGTTTAGTTAAAAAGTTTCAGGATCATTCTCGATTTATATATTAGATTTGGATTCTTGTGGATATACAATATAATTTGATTTCCTTATTCTAATAGATCTCCTTAATTATAGCACCAACATCCTCTTATGGAGTATGTTGTTATTGGGTGCTTTTAGATAATTTCTGAATAACTGGATCTATTAAATTCTTAACAATTTGTAGAATTTCTTGATTGTCATTTATGTTAATCGTAAGCTGTTGAATTTCAACAGTTAGTTGTATAACGTGTATTTGAATTTTAAAAACGTTGTAAATGACAATCATCTTACTGTTTGTGGGCTAAATTTTTAATTCAAACATATTTATGCTAAATTTTATAATAAAACTATCAAATTATATTTCAATTTCTAATACATGTGGGAAAATTAGAAAAAGTAATTTGATATTCTATCCTAATTAATTTTTCAAAAATAATAAAAATTCTTGTAGGATAAAATTTATCATGCTAAAATAATTAACTACAACGAAATGTCTCAACTCTTTATGTGATTAATTACATATATATATATATAATTATATATAATTAGGATTGTTGTAGCTAAACCCTAATAATTAATCACTAAAATATTTAGTTTCAAAAACAATCACTAAAATATTTTATTCAAAATTCTACTCACAATTAAAATATAAACATAATAATTATGTGATATTCTGATTCATGATGAACATTTACACAAATATAACTGTAACACACAATAAATTAGAATATAAGCTTCAACTCAGTTGGCAGAGGCTCATCATACGCCTCATATGGGCACAAGTTCAAGCCTCAGTTGCATCAGAATTTGATTTTAATAAACAAATAAAATGATGTAATTTGATAGAAGGGTCATAACGACTTGGTTCATGATCTGTTGAATACTAAATAAAACTAAATCAACAAACACCACCAACCTATTTTTTAAGATGTAAAAACACTCCCAAAACACTTAATTGAATTTTTCTACCTTTAATTAAAAACATAACTTCCAAAACAACTCTAAAATTAAAATTTTTTAATCTAATTTAGTTTTCAGAATTCGAAAATTTCTAAAAATAAAAACAAGGCAGAAGTTATTATGGTCTGACACCAAATTTTAGCCAATTCAATATATATTTAACAGTAATATACCTTAGAATAATAAATTAACTGAATGCATAAGAAATTGGAACACCTCCTGCTCCTGCCATTGATGTTCTTTATTGAAAAGTTTGGGTTTTTTAGAAGTCCCAAAAGTCTGAAAAAAAACATGTATCAATGTGCTCCCATCAAACATATTATAGGACGTTAATATCTATTAACTATATAAAGTTGGATCATTCATAGGTATTAAATCAAAATATAAAAAATAGAGATTGCATTTACTGAATTTTTTTTTAGCATATCTGATTTTACAAATCTATTGAAGTTACATTATTTAACATATCGTTAACGGAATAAAGAAATAAAACGAAACTCCACAAGACAAAGGTATTTGGTGCACACCGTCTCAAACAAGCTGAGCTCAAGAGGAATGTACAAGAGACGAAGCTAAGTTGAATGGATGGACCTTGCAAACCTTGTCTCGAAGTCAACAGATCTCAATAAAAAGTTTGGGTTCATGTGGTACACCCTGACTCGGTCTCGAACTTTTCAGTATGACCTTCATGATTGCCAGGCTCAAGCTTATAAAAAACTCGGATCAATCCCGGCCCATTGCCAAGCTTATTAATGCTAAATTCTTATATGAATAATAAATCGATTTCTATATCAACTCATAAGCCAACATTTCCCTCTGCCAAACCGAAAAATAAAAAATTTCCATCCCCTATTTGCAATAGAAGACAATTTTTGTGTTTCAGTTTACTGTTACAACTCTCAACTGTAAAGCAATGAAATCTGAAGGCATATCCCATCTACCCAGTAATAAACATGGACATGAGCAAAGAATAAGGAACAAACGGAGTAAAAGAGTACATATTGTGTGGTTTTGACCTGTCGAAAAGGATCTTCAATTAGTATTTCCCCATTTGATATATAGTTCTTGGTATCACAGTCAGCCTAGGAGGAGGAGCAGCATCATTCCACCAGCATCGATTCAACCACATGTAGAGGCTTATGGGGAAAAAGAGGGATCAAAGACAAGTGCCTTAAAGCCAAATAACTCGAGCAGTAGAAACCTGGACTCTCAGCTTCATTCCACCACTAACTTGATTTCGCTGCACAAAGGATCATAGATGTTAAGAGTAAGTACATAACTATGTTTGCAAATTGCATTTATGAAGGAGAAACTGCAGTGGCATTATTCTCCAAGAGAAAAGAATTCCATAATTTGGAAAGACCACCTCCTCCCGCTAAAAAATGGAATCCTCAACAAACCTATAAAGCCAACTGAGCCAGCACGAACAACTTTAAACTCCACATCCACCTACATCTAAGATGTCTCAGCTGCCCAGAAGGCTTGCCTTATTTTCATGTCAGAAAAACAGCACCTCAGTCTACTCATTCTGGGACACGAAAGACACATACCTTAACGGAAATTAAATCCACCAGAGGGAACATCACTTTCTCCAAAATTAAATCCAGACTGGGCAGCATCACCTGGCGGCAATGGCTCATTTTCATCATCTTCAACCCAATATGTCTCAAGAATCTTTACTGCTTTCTCATATATATCATTGTTGTCATGACTCTGAAGGTTCTCAATCTTTTCCAACCCCTCAGCATCATCAATCATTTGAGCATACAGATTTATATCTCCTGTGTTGCCTAAACTCTTCTCTGCCTCCCCAACCTTCAGAATATTTTCAAGACCTTCTAAGCAAACTGTGACAATTCGAGGGTCAGGACAAATCAGGAGGTCACAAAATGGCTTGATACACCCCTGACTCACCAGAAACCTGTAAAGCACAAAGAAAATCATATCTTTCAACAAATGCATGAACCAAGTGTATAACAAGTATACAAATCACAATAGTAGAAATATAACAGAAGTTTGTGGAGGGACATCTATACTTGATCTGTTCATGTGTGCCACCAGATGTTGCATTTGAAATTGCCCAAGCAGCCTCTTTCTTGATCTCAAATTCAGCATTCTGAAGCAATTGGACAAGGGGGCCAATGATAGCAGCCTCAATTACAGCCTGAGTAATTGCAATATACTTGCCTTCATTGGGTAGGATATGGAAACAACAACAGAATTTTAAAGCAAGATAACCCAAAAATACATAGTTAGACTAAAGATGCCTTTGGCACATTAATAAATTAACCTGTATCTGATGGACATTCCCAGCAGTAATATTTGAGATTGTCCAGCATGCTTCTTTCTTTATGCTCTTCTTGTAGTTATTTGCCAGTAGGTTCAAAAGGCGTGGAAGAGCTTGATTGTTTATTATAAACTGAAAAAGATCAAAAGAATCAACACATAAATGGAAACTACAAAAATGCATGTTCTCTATATCCACAAAATGTGATCCAAGTTAAAATCATTAGAAAAGGAAGGAATATAAGGCAATTTCCTAAAATGGAGGAGTTACATAAACTTTTATATCAGTTTGTCTTGCTCAACCAGAAACCTGATTGCCACCTTGAAACATAAAGACTAAAAGACCAAAACTTAAAACTCTAAAACTACTATTTATATTCTCAATTTCAATTCCTAGTACCAAGGCAATAATCTTTTATTCCAACACTAGAATGGTAATTCCATATCTGAATCCTCATTCTCTCCCTCTCCCCGTGGATCCCATTGTTTTACTCTTTCCTGAGAACAAAGCATAACTTCAAAATAGCAGCACCTCCCATTTTAATTCACTAAAATGCTATAGAAATATAACCAGAAGGAAATTAGGGAAAAAGAATGAAAAAATAATGGAAAAGAAAATACACAAAGAAACAAAAAAGAAGTCATGAAGTGATGAGTACCTGTGTCTGCATATCATCTCCAGTAACAACATTTCCAACTGTGCGCAGAGCAGGAATAAGCACTGTTGGAGATGGATGGCTAGAAGATTAAAACAAAAAAAAAGGAGCAAATTAGCTTTCATAGCTAGAATGAATAGGCATTCATCTGAAAGATAAGACTAACTCACAGTAAAAGTTCAATAAGTCGGGGGCAGACACCAGCATCAATAACAGCTTGGATTTTGTCATTTGTTCCATCTGATAAATAAGAAAGTGCCCAGCATGCATCTGTAAGGACTTCTTCATCATTTGAGTGAAGAAGATGCTCAAGAGCTGGGAGAGCAGGCTTTGTCTGCCCGTTCAATCATATAGGTTTTAGTAAGAAATTCAAACAAGGAGAGAAAGCATTTCTCTTCATCCAAAAGCTCAAATCAATCCCCCCTACCTGGTCAAATAAAGGTTGTGGCTTGCCCCTGCAAAAGTTGGATAATGTCCAAGTTGCATTTCTTAGCATGGACAGCTTTGCATGCTCATTAAACTGTGCAAGCAATGGCATCAAGGCTCCATGGCCAAGTACAAGATCACGACATTTAGGAGAGTCACCAGCAATATTTCCCAATGCCCAGACAGCCTGCAATTTGAGAGAAAGAAAAAAGCTTAAATCAGCACAGCGGCTTCATGAATACTGATAAGCAGTTAATCAATTTGAAGGTACACGCCAAATATAATTGGCTATCAAGAACTAAAGAGAAGCACTTACTATATCAAAGAAATATATAAACATGACAATAGACTTGGATTTGGACTTGCCCTTGCAAAATTTAAATTCATTAAAAATGAAAAAGAAAAAGAAAACCTAACATAGACCATGCACCTGTTCCCTGACATCATCTGAGGGTGAACCTAAAAGTCTAACAAAAACCGGGACAGCCCCATGGTCAATTACGACCTTTGTATTCTCCGATGTCCCAGAAGCAATATTTGTGAGAGCCCAAGCTGCCTCAAACTAAGCATATCAGACAACAAAGGCAAAAGTTAAAGTGGGACTAAGCAGTTAAAATTAGATAAATCTTCAAGAGTATAACCAAACAAAAATAAGATGGAGAATAAATTGAAACCTGAAGTTGAGGAAAGTCATCCCTTCCGAGAAATTCAACAAAACGAGGAACAACACCAGATTTTACAACTTCATTAATTGGAGGATAACGCTCTACATAAATATGCAAAATATAATAGTTAAATTTTGGGACACACATGCTGCATCAATATGCTATATAGAACATAATATCGCCTCAACCTATTGAGAGTAATTTGCGGAAATGGGTTGTCGACTCGAGTTGCAAATTTCTCTCGTCCGACCACACTCCTGCAACCATTGCTGGAAGACTTTCCAACTGCAGCCACGTTAAAAACAGCATGAGATTGATTCAAGTTAGCCGAGTGCAACACATAAGAAATCACGTTCCCTAAGTTAAACCACAACACAAATAAATTATACCATGATTTGGAACACCTTTTCCCCTAACATATTTGCATTATATTCAAAAGTTTGCTCACAGTGAATCCATTTCTTTATTCTAAAAGGAAGGGCTTAAAGATATCAAATGATGTAAAGACTACCTGACTCATTTAGAATCAACAAAGTGAAATCAGTCATAGACAAACACCTATGCAAGATTCTAAAAAGAAAACAATAATACTTGCTAATGATCTAACCAGGAACGAAACAAAATTATGATCTAACGGTTACCCAAATAGCTAAGTAAAAGTTAGAGAAACCCAAAGAGCATAACTCAAAATACTTAGCCAAACAAGACTAGAAGCAAATAACGCAAGGAACCTTCTTATCGGCACTGGAACTGGTGAGAGAGGAAGTGAGTGGTTGTTGATGCTGAGCTTGAAGTCCTTCGCGGCGCTTCTTCAACAAATTCTCTTCTCTTTTGTTCTTCCGAATCTCCACCATATTATCCTCCCTCCTCCGCCGCCCTTCGTCGGCGTCCACCGCCACCTTGTACCGGTTCCTCCGGACTTCCGTCCTGGCGCTGGGTCTCAACGACATCTTTCACTCGCCGGAATCGAATCGAAAGAGGTAAAAGTGAAAAAAACCTAAACAAATCCGAATGAGGATTCAAAGCGTTGAGAGAGTGAAAGAGTGTGATCTGGGGATTTAGTTGAAATGAGATGTGGGGTCGCGCTATAATTATAGAGGGTTTCATGTTTCAACCACCGGAGGCTATTGGCAAAGTGGGCTTGGCTTTTGGGTTTATTAACGGTAACTGCCACTGTGATTTTTGAATTTGAACTTGCGTAGCGTCTAACGTACAACCACCGCCGCCGTGAACCCGGCCCTCTCTAGTTGTCAGGCGGATTATTTGGCTCCCAATTGTAAACTCTTCATTATTTTGTAATTAAATCATCCTCAGCTGAGTTTGTACGAGTATCCATTTGGTAGATCTTATTTATTAAATAAATACATACTCATAAAAAAAATAATAAAAATACGTAATGTATTCTTATCTGTGTATTATTCGAAGACATTGTCTGGATTATAAATAAGGTAAGCAGGCCCGTCAGCAAAAGCTTAAATGATGAAGCCCATTTCCCAGTTTCCACGTTAAATTTCTAAAAATTACTTATATATTTATAAATTATTTTTTTACCAGAGTAGAGTTGAACATTAGGCTTTACTTTACACTATAATAATAAGTTTAGCTCTAGCTCCGCCCACAAACACCGAGGTTTGAGTTTGACACCCCGTGAATCAGAAACCAAACCCAGGATAAGGAAGGCAAGCATAGACTCAAAGAATGCGATGTTCCATGGAGAATAAGCTGTCATCGGTGGCAAAGACATTTACTTCCTCACTCATCCAAGAACTCTCCCTTTTAGCAGAGAGTTGCAATGCCATCAACCTCGCCGAAGGTTTCCCGGACTTCCCTGCTCCGTCTGGCATTAAAAACGCCGCCATCTCAGCCATCAACTCCGACTTCAACCAGTACAGGTAATAGATTAAAGCATGTGTGTAGTAGCGCGTTTTAGTGGTTTTTAGATGCTGTATTTGTCGATGTTCATTTCTGTGGTCACTGTTGCAAACTGAGGCACGTGCAAGGAATTTGTGACCACTTGGCGAAAAATATGAAGGAGATGCATGGTTTGGACGTTGACCCTCAAACGGATATTGCTATTTGCTGCGGCCAAACTGAGGCCTTCGCGGCGGCTGTATTCGCAAGTAGGGTTTCTTCTCCGTTTGCACTTCGCATTGTAGAAAGTTGAGGGTTACTGTTTTCTGAGCCTTATGTTACTCGTTGTTTCTGGGTTCAGTAATAAACCCCGGCGATGAAGTTATTGTTTTTGATCCTTCCTTTGTACCGTATGATGGATGCATTAGGATGGCTGGAGGAGTTCCTGTAAGCTCTTTGTTTACAACTGAATCTAACCTGTTTTAACGTTATTACAACTGGTTGATATTGATGGAACTACGATTTGAACTTCAGGTGTATGTGGAACTTGATCCGCCTTACTGGAATTTGGACCTAGACAAGTTCAACAAGGCTTTTACTGCAAGAACAAAAGCTGTAGTATTAAACAGGTAAAATGAGAGCCAACTATTAAATCAAATAAGATAATTTCTTGTTTGTGTTCCATGCTGTGATAATGTTTGAGAAAGATGGCGTAAACTTTGATTTTAGATGCTTACTGACAAGAAATAACACAGTCCTCACAATCCAACTGGGAAGGTTTTCACAAAAGTTGAGCTTGAGGCTATTGCTGGCACTTGCTGCAGAAGGGATTGCTTGGCAATAACTGACGAAGTATGGAAATCTTTGGCCTGTAATTGTATGATTACGTCGATTAGTGACTAATGGAGTTTCTTGACAACCGCCATGCTTCCTTTTTGTGGATGAAATCATTACGGATGCTTATTTACCACCTTGGACAGCCCTCAGTGGTGTTCTGCTCTTTTTCTTACTTATATTAGTTGCTTTGTTATCATTATAAGAGAAGCACCTAATAATTTCCCACCTCAGATTTCAATAAGCTTATAATAGAGAAGATATACTTAAAAGTATTTCTAAATTGTTTATGGGATCATGTTGCTGCTTGTTGATTGAACTTGCAGCAAACTTGGGAGACTTACAGATGTAGTTGTTTTCTTCCTGCAGGTGTATGAGCATATCACATATGACAACATAAGACACATATCACTAGCTACGCTTTCAGGAATGCAGGAGCGGACAATCATCACATCTTCCTTGTCAAAAACTTTCAGTGTCACGGGTAATAGATAATATAGCACCTCGCTGCGTTGTTTATTGAATTTGCTCGTTCTGGGAAGTCGTATTATAAGACTGTCCCATTTTAATTGGTAGCCAATTTTCCATTCTTATCATGGACTCTGTTACTGTTATGTTTTCTTTATTAGGGTGGAGGGTTGGATGGGCAATTGCTCCACCTTGCTTCGCCTCTGCAATTAGAAACATTCATGCTAAAATCACAGATTCTGCTCCAGCACCCTTCCAGGAAGCAGCCTTGACTGCTCTTTCTAGCCCTCAAGACTATTTTGAATCATTGAGAAGAGTAAGTCCTAAGAACCTCAGATTATCTCTAGTAGTTTACATGTCAATGCAGGGCAATTAATATGCCGCATTAACATCAGACTTCCCTTTCCTTCTATATTAAGTAATTATTAATTAGTACTTTCTTTTCTTTTCTTTTTTGGGTATTCAGGAATATGAATCTAAAAGAGATTACGTTGTCAATATGCTTGCTCGGATTGGTTTCCAGATTTCTTTTAAGCCCCAAGGTTCATTCTTTATATTTGCAGAGCTTCCTCAGGATTCCTTACTTTCTGACGTAAGTGTCTTCTTGATTTTTCGAGTTCCGAAAACTTCCACTCATCTAATTCCAATTTACAAAATGGGGTTCTTCAATCTGTTGAATTTCCAGTATTATGCCTGATGGTTCAGGTGGAATATGCGGAGGAACTAATAAAGAAAAAAGGGGTGGTTGCCGTTCCAGGTTGTGAATTCTTTCAATCAAATGATGCGGTGGAGAAATATCCTGATGTAGTTAAAAGCTACCGTAAGAGATACATCAGATTTGCTTTCTGTAAAAGTAGGGCTACACTGGCTGCTGCAGCCAAAAAGCTTAATGGGCTTTCAGTGCCTCAGAATTAGCCTAGATGCGGTAATTAGACAGCAGGGCTCTGTTATGTTTTGTCGAACTGATATTTTGTTATGGTGATGATGTTATATTTAGCCAGTTGAAAAGAATAGGCATAAGAGTATGAAAAAACTGACCAAAGTAGAGGATTAAAAACACTGCTTTTCATTACACTGGGTCGATAGGGTTGGTAACGGGGGGCTGACTCATGGGTCCACATTAAGTTGTTTTCCATATGCCGAATTATAGGTTAACTGACTCAGGGTTAACTATTTTAAGCAAAATAATATCATTTTGCTTAAAGAGTTAGGCCTCGGATAAGCTTGGATTTAGATAGTTCATGCTTGGACTTAATTTTAAAAAAATTGTTTTATACTTTGAATTTTTAAAAAATTATTTCAAAAAAAATTTGGACTTGTTAATACAGAGAAATCTAAAATCTTGCTTGAATTTTTGAATTCTTCTTCACAATCGATTTACAAAGAATTGCTATATATACATAACTAAAGATAAGGAAATAAAAACAAGTTTGCATGAAATGAGAAAGACAACAAATATGGGAAGCTTGGAATGGTAAAAAACTGTTAGAGACAAATATGAGAAGATTTTGGGATGCTAGAATAGAGATCTACAAGCAGGGGCGGATCCAGAAATTTTTTTAAGTGGGGACAAAATTTTAATATAGATAAAATTTTATTTTTAATGGGGGCAAAATTTTAATAGGAATATAATTTTATTTTTTTTGTGGGGGCAAAACTTAAAAAAGTATACTATTTTAAAGAAATCTATTGGGGGCAGTAGGGGCACAAGGTATGGAAATGATATAGTTTCATATTTTCATTAACACCCTCCTTCAAACTAATGCTACGTGTCCGTGAAGAATAGTGGGCTGTAAGAGAGGTTGATTTAATTCTCTTAATAAGCGACGAATCTACACAATATTAACGGAAATATGGAAATATATCAATTTCATACCTTGCAGATCTCCATCCTAACATCTCAAAATCTTCTTATATTTATCTCTAATGGCTTCTTGTCATTCCAAGCTTCCCATATTTGTTGTCGGGCTGTGGCCTGGGCCTGTGTTTGAAGAAAAGAAAAAGTAGCGTATGGTTTATGCGTACCATTCTGTTGATGTGAATCAAAAGTTGAAACAGAGTGCGTGTATGGTTGCTGTGCAAGAGTAGCATGAGCCGCAATCTGGTGCGACTGAGCAGTGGCAGAAAATATACCAGGACGGCCACACTGGTCAACAAAAACTTTTCTTTCGACAATGTGAAGCTATATGACCCTCAACATTACATTCATACCATCTTTTAATTTGAGAAGTGTTTCAAAAGTTACCTCGGCTAAAATATAGACTCTTTTCAATAGAGGACCTGCCATTAATAGAAGTTTGGGTTTGTATACGAGTTTCCTCTCGAATAAGGTCACCGAGAACTACCTCTATTTCAGGTAGGGATTCACGACTAAGGAGATTGGCTCGGATAGATTCATATTCCGAGCAAAGCTTCATGAGCATTTGAACCATACGATTTTTCTATCATTCATATAGGATTTCATTGATAGTATTAGCTAACATGTTATCTCCCATGCTATAATCCTGTTTAGACCATAGAGAAATTAATCTAAATTAATCCAGAATAAAAAAATGTAAACATCTTTGTCACCTTGTACATATTCAGATAGGTCTCTTTCAATTTGAAAGTTGTGGGCATGGTTCCGTTGTTGGTAGATCATTCAAAGGTGTTTACACATATCGGAGGCCAAACGGAAAGGCCGAAGATTCAAAGTGATATTAGATGTGATGATATTGAGAAGCTATGAAATAACCTGAGTGTTGTTGCATTTCCAAGTAGCAAGGTTTTTGGCATCAGTAGGTGCTATTTTTGTACCTTTAGGACTCCCGAATGACCTTTGCCTTCTATGAACATCTGAAAGTGAAACTCCTATAAAGCTTAGTTAGTTTCGTTAAAAACGCGTAGTCAATACGTCATAAGTCTTGTGACTATCAAGAGTATCCATTATGATTTTGGATGTGATCGGAATCACTACAAAACAAATAACTAACACAGAAAATCTAGCCGTCTGATTAGCAAGGCTCTATTACCATGTTAATCTAGGGAAATATAAAATCTTGTTTGAATTTTTGAATATTCTTCTTCACAGTCTATTTACAAAGAATTGCTATATATACATAACTAAAGATAAGGAAATAAAAACAAATTTGCATGAAATGAGGAAGACAACAAATATGAGAAGTTTAGAATGGCAAGAAGCCGTTAGAGACAAATATGAGAAGATTTTGAGATGCTAGGATGGAGATCTGCAAGGTGTGGAAATGATATATTTCTATATTTCCGTTAATATCCTCCCTCAAACTAATGCTACGTGTCATGGAGCATAAGTTTGGATACTAAGAAATTGTGACGGTTCTATGACATAGCCTTGGTAAGGAGGTCGATAAGTTGTTCGTGTGTGGAAATATAGGATAAGTAGATAATTTTTCTTCAACCTATTCACGAATGTAGTAGCAATCAACCTCGATGTGTTTAATGTTTTCATGGTGCACAGGATTGGTGGCGATTTGAATGGTGCTTGTGTTGTCACCGTGAAGAATAATGGGCTATAAGAGAGGTTGATTTAATTCTCTTAATAAGCGACGAATCCATACAATATTAACAAAAATATGGAAATATATCATTTCCATACCTTGTAGATGTCCATCCTAACATCTCAAAATCTTCTCATATTTGTCTCTAACGACTTCTTGCCATTCCAAGTTTCCCATATTTGTTGTTGGACTGTGGCCTGGGCCTACGTTTGAAGAAAAGAATCAGCAGCATATGGTTGCTGTGTAAGAATGGCATGAGTAGCAGTCTGGTGCTGCTGAGCAGTGGTGAAAAATACACTAGGACAGCCACACTGGATAGGACGGCAGTGGTAGTCAGGAAGTATATGCCCTAGTTTCTTACAATATGCACAAAAAATTTTCTTTCAACAATGTGAAGCTATATGCCCCTCACCATTACACCCATAACATCTTTTGATTTGAGAAGTGTTTCAAAAGTTACCTCGACTAGAATATAGAGTCATTTCAATAGAGGATCTGCCATTAATAGAAGCTTGGGTTTGTAGATGATTTTCCTCTCGAATAAGGTCACTAAGAACCACCTCTATTTTAGGTAGGGATTCACGACTAAGGATTGGCTTGGATGGATTCATATTCTAGCGAAACTTCATAAGCATTTGAACCACACGATTTTTTATCATTCGTATAGGATTTTTTTTAATAGTATTGGTTGTCATATTATCTCCAATGCTTTAATCATGTTTAGACCATAGAGAAATTAATCCAGAATAAAAAGTGTGAACATCTTTGTCACCTTGTACATATTCAGATAGGCCTCTTTCAATTTGAAAGTTACGGGCATGGTTCCGTTGTTGGTAGATCATCTGGAGGTGTTTACACTTATCGAAGCCCTAAAGGAAAGGCTGAAGACTCAAAGCAATATCAAATTTGACGCTATTGAGAATCCACGAAGTAACACAAGCATAGTTGGATTTCCTAATAGCAAGGTCTTTGACATCAGTAGGTGTTATTGTCGCACTTGTTAGGACTCCCGAATGACCTTTGCCTTCTATGAACATCCGAAGTGGAACTCCCATAAAGAGTAGTTAGTTCCACCGAAACATGTAGTCAATACGTCATGAGTCTTATGACTATCAAGAGTATCCATTTTGATTACGGATGTGATCAGAATCACTACAAAACAAATAACTAACACAGAAAATCTAGTCGTCTGATTAGTAGGGCTTTGATACCATGTTAGTCTAGAGAAATATAAAATCTTGTTTGAATTTTTGAATACTCTTCTTCACAATCTGTTTATAAAGAATTGTTATATATACATAACTAAAGATAAAGAAATAAACACAAGTTTGCATGAAATGAAGAAGATAACAAATATGGGAAGCTTGGAATTGGAAGAAGTCGTTAGAGACAAATGTGAGAAGATTTTGAGATGCTAGGATGGAGATCTACAAGGTGTGGAAATGATATATTTCCACATTTCCGTTAATAGGACTGGCCTATAGGCTGACCATTGTCATTCTTAGGACGATATCAGTGAGGAACAATTATATAAGAAGATTTCACCGCAACAAACAAAGAGCTGCAGTGAAGCAAAAGTTCTTGACTTTGCCATCTCTCTAGCCACCTTGAAACACTTGTCACTTGACTAGCTTCCATTCTTCTTAACTACCTCACCTAATGTCATCTTTCTTTCCTCAATCGTTGATCTCATTTCTCGTTTTTATGCAGATTTGGCTTTGTTTTACTCTTCTTTCTTTCCTCTCTCTTCAAAGGTCAATTTGGTCTTCATCCTCTTCATTTCCTTCTTGCCTTGTCCACTTTCACATTTTTAAAAATTACCTTTTGAAAAAGCTAACCCTGACCTTCTGACCTTTGCCTTATTGAGTCTTCTTCTCTTCAAACATTTCAGTAATCCCTTTATCCATTACTGAGTTTCCTCCTTTACTCCCAAAAGACGTAGAGGGTTCTTCTCTTCCTTCTCCAAATATTCCTATGGGTTGCTCCTGCAGTTCTCCAACAAATTAGTAAAAGCAGGAAACAAGTAATAGGGGAGGAGCAGGGTTGCACCATGCATTATTGCCCTTTGAAAGAAAAAGATGGCAGATTGTTGGTTTCCCTAAAATTATATTTTCTTCAGACTGGTGCAAAAACTTGAAAAAATTCATTGATTGGCTTCTTTTGGGATAGAAGATCTGCATTTACAATTATTCAAAATTGGACATAAAATATATGGAAGAGTAGAGATTTACTAGAAGTGCTCATAGTAAAAGAAAGCATGTTGTTATTTACCTTCTCATCTAAAGATGCAGCTATGAAAGTGGTCGAGGAAGGTCTCTAGCATATCTTAAACCAAACTTTATTTCCATAGTCGTGGAGACCAGTGATTTGTGCAGATTCCATTAAACACCAAGTTGTTCCTTTATGGGTGCATTTACACAATGTCCAATTTGAATATTGGACTACTAAAAGTCTTGGCATGATAATTAACATCTTTGTATGGATGAAAATATTACGTAAAGAAAAAGAGTTGGATATGTAAGGCTGTGTATAAACATGGAGTCATTACAAAATATGCCAAAACGTATAACAGTTATGCAATTGGGAGCCATTGTTTGAAGACAATGTCTATGTTAATTATCAATGGAAGCCATCACTAAAATCTCAAGGAAAAAGGTGGATACCTACAGTTAAGAAGTTCTTAAGAGGAGATTATGAGAAGTTGATCGGATTGGATGAGCATGCAAGTCATGAGTGCACTCAAAAAGAATCAAATCAAGAGACTTTTCAAGAGATAAACATAGAATCAATGAGTAATGCACATATGGAAACTTCCCTCTCTGCAGATGCCAAGATACAAATGGACACTCTAGAAAAGAATGGGGAAAAAAAAGAGTAGTCAGAACAATTTAAACTCTCTTACAAGGCTAAATAGAAGTGGATCACTCGAAACCTTCTCCTTTTCTATAATGGGAGATGATCTGGGAACATCTTTTCTATAATTATAGGTTTTAATCCATAAATTATGGAGGTAGATGTCTTGGAAGTGGAAATGCAGGTGATGCATATGAGATTACACTTCAAAGCATAGGATGTGTATATTTTCCCCTCTATCATATATGGCTCTAATTATGCCTTGCAAAGGAAGGAGCTATGGAAGAGTTTGATGAATTTCCATAATAAAGTAGTCAGCCCTTAGGTTATTAGTGAACATTGTAACGCTACATTGTATAGAAATGAAGCTGAAAGGAATGCTCTTTTGAGGAACTACACATCAGACTTCAAGGATTGTGTGAAGACAATAGGCCTAATTGATCTCAAATGTCAGGGTCATATGTTTATTTGGAGTAATAAATAAGCAAAGGACTAGTCTATAAGGAAAAACTTGGATCGGGTGCTAGTAAATCAAAGTTGGTTACTTCAGTTTCCTATAAGTTCTACCTCCTTCTAAGATCCTCTCTTCTCTGACCACTCTTCTGCCAGGATAGAGGGTATGTTTCTAAAATAGAATGCTAAATTTCCTTTCAAATTTAACAACTTTTTGGTAGATATAGAAGGTTTCCAAGAGGCTGTTCAGACATGAATGTTGAAGGAAGTGTATGGAACTAAACAATTTATATGTGTTCAAGGCTCAAGCAATCAAGGATTAATTGAAAAAACTAAATGCAAAAAGGGTAACCTCCACTATTGATGCTATTAAAAGATCTAAGAGTGATCTTTTTATTATTCAAGGGCAACTTTCTAGTAACCTTGGGGACCCTCTACTTTTGTCACTAGAGAAAAAGAAACTTAACAGCTATCTCTTGATAAGAATCATGAAAGTCTAATGAAGCATAGAGTAAGGGTTAAATGGTTATAAAAAGCTAATGAATGTTCTAATCTCTTCTTCAACTCATTCATAGGGAGTATGAATAATAATAGAATTGTTTAATCCAAACTGAGGATGGCAGGCTACTTAAGCATCATAATCAAATCTCAGAAGAGACAGAGAAATTTTTAGTAGATTTTATGGTCAATCTATAAGGATTTCAGTTACCTAGCAGTTGATAAACTCCTTCATCTCACAAAAGGTATCTCAAGAAGAGACTTATAATTTAGTCAAACCTATAAAAGATGCAAAGATTGAAAAGATGATCTCCTAATTGAATCTAAATAAAGCTTCAAGTCCCAATGGCCTAAATGGGGTTTTATTTCGGAAAGCTTAGGGTGAGATTGGAAAGATGGTTAAGCAAGTTGTGAATGAATTCTTCTTTACTATGCATTGTTAAAGCAGATTAATCAAACCTTCCTTTGCTTAATTCCCAATACCAGTAACCTTAATTGCTTTGAATGGTTCAGGCTTATTTCTTTTTCTAATTTTATTTATAAGGTGATCTCTAAAATTTTAGCAAGTAGGCTCGGGAAAATTTTGGGGACATTAGTAGGAATAACCAAAATGCTTTCATGTAAGGAAAGACGATAAGGGAAAACAACTCTATTGTTCAAGAGCTCAATAAGGGGTACCAAAGGAGGAGTTCTTTGCCAAACTGTGCTTTTAAAATTGACTTCAAGAAGGCCTTTGATTGTGTGGAATCGAAATTTATACTTATGGTGATGGAGGTGATGGGATTCCCTTTTGAAAAACTGTAGAGGGTAGTAGTTTCACAAACTTTCCAATTTTATCGTGGACATCTCTACCACAAACAAAAACAAAAACAATAAAAAATGAAATAATAAAAAGCACCAAAAATTTGGTAACGCAGTTCGGCACACCTTGCCTATGTCTACAGGGCCCTCACTCAACTTAATACTTTCACGAAAGTACAATCAATTTACCTAAGGCTTTACTGAGCCGACACTACTCAACCCTTGACACTATCAATCTTCTCATGTACTATTCCATTGCCCTACAAAAGTTTCAAAATACGTAGACCTATTCACAAAATTCAATCAATGCATAGTCACCCCAAAACTTCTAACCATACACACAAACTTCACACACACGTGATGTTCACACCTCCTCTCAAGATAGACTTCAATCTAATATAGGGTTCTTTTTCAACTAGAAGATTATCCATATAGCTTTTGAATCTAAGTCATTATCCAATTAATATCTTATATGTCCGATTAATAAATAATGCCAAAGCTAATTACTTAGATATATAACATATATCCTAACAATCTCCCCCTTTTTGGCATTGTTTGTTACAAATATGAAACTCCTCCTAAATAATAGAATTGGACATATAAGTATCAAATTTACAATTCATATGACAAATACCCCCTTAATCAAACATCAAGTTCCAAAGAACATCAAGTTTATCCAATCATCTAAATTTCTCCCCCTTGGAACCAAAAGATGTTAAAAAGTATAACTAATAGTCATGCATATACATTGAAATCTCCCCCTAAATAGAACAGTCACTAAAAATAATTTGATGTCTCACCTTTGGGACAAAACAGTGTCAAAACTAAGAATACGTTCAACACAATCAATCTCAGTTAATAAAGAAACATAAAAATCAGTAACAGATTCAGCGGAAGAATTATAAGCACGCCAAGATGACAATTTACCATCAGTCAATACATATGCCAACATATCATCACTTACTTCAATTCCATCTTCAGAAGACCGATCAAATTCATAAACCTAAAGATGAGTGTTTCCAATGTTGTGTGAGAGAGAGATACTCGATAAAGAGACCCACACTGATGAGAGAGCTGAAGAGTCTTCGATGGAGCCAAATAGAAGTCACAATGTAAACTATTAAAAAGATGGGACAACAATGGCAACATAAAAACTAAAGAACTAAAAAAGACAAATCTTTTTTTCTTTTTTATGTTTCATTTTTTTAACAACACGAAAAAATACTTCAAAAATGTAAAGTCCACAGTCCCTGTGCCCCTCAAAGAAATTTAAACCTGGCCTTATTCCTCATCGTATTATCTTTGTCATCGGTTTATTCTTATGAAATAACGGATTTATCCTCTGTCTGAACAGTTTCTTTACAAGCAATAACTTACTGTGAATGTAGACAATTTCTTGTTTTTCCTTCACAATGTCTTTGTGCATATAATTGACCCTTTCTAATCTAAGTGTGCTTCGGTACCATAGGATACTCCTAGAAATTTAATGAAGTGTGTCTAGATTTTTGATTTTGTGAAAAAAAATTTGATTAAAAAGGAATTAACGAAACAAATTACACAGTTAGTCTAGAGAAATCGATCCCCGATATATCCTCTAAAAGGAGAAGATAGCACCTAATGAGTGTAGTATCAAAATAAGTGACTACTACATCGAAGTGACCAGCATAGTTTGCAAGCCAGTCAGCGCATCTGTTGCTCTCTCGATAAACATGTCGATGAGTAACAGTCCAATTTTGGGTGAAAAGTTCATTAATACCCCTGACGATAGATCTATGGGCTAACAAGGAGAGAATATTATGAACGTAGAATCTTTTTCACCTTCTCGCTATCCGTCATGAGCTTTCCAAGATTTCCTAATCCATTGATAATTTCT
>JANTPM010000009.1:22365267-22376923 GCA_025434745.1 Erythroxylum divaricatum
AGATGAAATAATAAACATGAACAGGAAGATGGAATAATGAGTCATCCATCAGACGCACTCACATAGAAACATTTCAATAACGCTCATTCTGAGTTTGCATTCAAAAGTTGAAATGTTAAGTTAGGATTGTCGATAGATGGATTCCAATCTTTTGGTCAATCCGGCCAACAATATTCATCATGGATAATCATAATTACTCCTTATAATTTTCCTTCATGGATGTATATGAATGAGGCATATGTTTTCTTGATGGTGATTATGCCAAGGCCTGCAAATCCAAAGTATAAAATTGACATATTTTTACAACCATTAGTATCTGAATTGCATCATCTTTAGGAGTTTGGTGTTGAGACATATGATGTGTCTTTTAAACAAAATTTTTGGATAAGAGTAACTTTGATGTAGACTATTAGTGATTTATCACATTCTCTATATTGTCTGGATGGAGCACAACAGGGAAATTGGCTTATCCTTTTTGTGGCAATGATTTTAATGTATTTTATCTTCCTAACAGGATCAAAACATCTTGGTTTGACAACCATAAAAAATTTCTTCCTCCAGATCATTCATTTAGAAGCAATAAACAAAATTTCATTAAGAATATAATGGTACAAACACCTCCTCCCCCTTACAAAGCTGGTGAAAAGATATTGCAAGAGACTGATGAATTGTGGTTGCTGAAAGTTAAAGAACTTGAAGTTGAAGAAGTCAATAGAAGTATTAGTAAAAACTTTGGTTAGAGAAAATGAAGTATCTTTTGTGATTTTCCATATTGGAAAACTAATTTGATACGTCATAGTCTAAATGTGATGTATATTAAAAATAATATTTTTGACAATTTGTTCAACACCATAATGAACATTGAAGGGAGGACAAAGGACAATGCAAAATCACGAGCTGATTTGAAAATTTTTTGTTAAAGGAATGAGTTAGGTAAAGATCTTCGCATAGGTAAATATCTAAAAGCATGTTACACTTTGGACAAAAACAAAGCAAATTTTGTGTGAATGGTTGAAAAATCTAAAGTTTTCCGATATTTATGTTTCAAACTTGGCAAGGTGTGTGGACATGAGAAAGTGCAAATTATTTGGGATGAAAAGTCATGATTATCATGTGTTTATGTAAATACTAATTCTAATTGTATTTCGGGAGTTGCTACTGATTAGGCTTTAGGAAGCTATAACAGAATTAAGTTTGTTTTTCAAAAGCATAACATCATCTGAAATAAAGTTGGCTGAAATGGAAAAACTAGAAAGGGAAATTTTAGTTATCTTATGAAAATAGAAGGGATTTTTCCTCCAAGCTTCTTTGATTGTATGGAGCATTTACTTGTACATTTAACACGCAAGATTAAACTTGTTGATCCAGTTCAATATCGAAGGATGTATCCATTTGAAAGGTAATTATAGTTAATATTTAAAGAAAACTTATATCATGGTTTAATCACATAATTGTAATAACCCTATTTGTAATGTAGGTATTTGCATCACTTAAAGAAAAATGTAAAAAAACAAGGCTAGAGTTGAAGATTCGATATGTAATGCTTATTTAGTAGAGGAAGCAAGTATATCTTGTTCACATTATTTTGAGTAGCATGTGCACATAAGAGAAATAAAAGTTTCTCGTAATGATGATAGGGAAGAAACGGGTGATATTGATAGTAACTTATTCATTTTCATGTATCCTGGACAAACATATGGACACTCAACAAGAAGAATGTTAATAAAAGAAGAAATAGAGGATGCCTGTGGTTACATTTTATTAAATTTCCAAGAGGTTTAGCCTTTCATGCAGTAAGTTTAAGTTAATTTTGAAATTGATAATTTAGTTTTTTTGGGTTAATTTTTTTCACCACTGAAATATATAATAATGCTTTTAGATTATACAAGGAATGGTTACACAAGCTAATGCCTGAAAAAACACAAGATGATATCAATAAAGAAGTTGAAAGACACTTTCCTTGATAGTTTTAGAAATATGTAAGTTTTCACTTGCAATAATTGAAATGGTTTAATTATCATATCAAAGTGTTTAAACGACATTATACTATTTAATATGATTTTTTTTGGATATGAGCCTTAGAAAATCTAATAGAGAACAAGTTCATATGTGATCTTACGAAAGGACCTTTGGGAACTGTTAAATAGTATCTATTGTATTTTATTAATAGATACAAATTTCATACAAAATATGATGGTCATAGCATGACAACAGTAAATAGTGGGGTTTACATACAGGGAGAATTGATGGATTACTACGGTAAAATTATTGAAATACTTGAAATTGAATACCTTACATTGCCAATAAAATGGAGTGTGATATTTAAGTGTGAATGATTTGATCCAACTCCAAATGTTGGAACAAAAGTGCACAACCGATACACTCTAGTTGAAATCAACTAGCAAAGAAGATTTAGACAATTTGAACCTTTCATGTTGACGATGCAAGCAATTCAAGTATATTATGTCTCTTTTCTCAACTTAAGATAAGATAAGTCAGATTGGTTGGTCGTTTCCAAAGTAAAACCTAAAGGTGTTTTTAAATTACATGAAAAAGGAGAAAATAAGAGAATTGAAAGTGAAGCATTTCAAGAAGATGTTCATGAACTAAATCCATATTTAACATATGATGAGAATGAACCTTTGAACAATCCAAATAATAAATATCTTGAAATTTGATCTAGAAAGGATGAGGAATCTACAGAGAGCGAGAGATCTGAAGAGGGCCCTAACTTTGATTCTAATTCTTTAGAAAAAAAGATGATGTTAATGATTTTGATTTACAATTAAGTGATAATAACAATTAACTTATGTAAGTAATATAATATTATATGAATAAATTTATTATTACATCAAGAACATATTGTTATATTTAATTTATATTGTTCTATTAGTGAAATAATAAATAAAATGTGAATTTCAGGTTAAAAGAATGTCATAGATGAGAAAACAACTAATGTTCCAGCAAGATTCAGGTTACCACCATTTTGAGGAGCTAGTGTATGTCCAGGTGAAACATCACATTTTGCAAATGCTACAGAAATATGAAATTTTGCATATTCAGCTAGTGCACATCTAGATGAGAAATCACCTTCCCCATCTACAGTCTCTGTACCATCTAGCAGCTTTACTGCTACACCATCCAACAACCCTACTACACCATATAGCAACCCTACTCCTATATAAGAATCTGAATATATACCGACAAAGATATCAAGAGTAAACATTACGGATGAAGGAGGCAACCTCTAGCCTAGAGCTAAGGGAGTTGATGGAAGAATTTACATGACAATTGTCAACGATCTGTAAGTGAAATTCTAAAAATTTTGTAATACATGATAACACCATAGGTTTATCCTAAAGTTATAGGTTTTAATTTTAAAATGATCTAAATTAGCTTATATATTAGGTTGGTTCTGTTTGGAGTGTGCTCCAGCAATATCTCATCCAAGTTCAGGGAGAGGATAAAATTGACGAGTTATATATGGAGGAATATCTCTCAGAAGACAAAATATTTTTATTATTAGGAGTTTCAAATACAAAAAAAATATTTGATCTTTTTTATTCATCTAATTTTATACATTAATTAGATAAATGTTATAGTTTATAAGTACTTATAGTATGTTATTTTTCGTTTAGAAAGAAATCTTTTGGGATTCAAAATTTAATGTTGTCATTTATAATGTATGGCAGAAGTGATCTTGTGCACATTATAGAGACTTTCTTGGTTTGATATATATGAATGGTGTATGACCTCGTTATATATCTAAAGAAATATGAAATCGTTGGCAGTAGTATTGGGTAACACCCGAGGCAATCTCCATTTCAGGGTGTAATTCTGCAAACAGACATAGAGGACTAGAGGGAGAGAGTCTACCCGTACACACTAGAAGATCTATGACCCACTAAGAGCATGCTAAGAAACTTGTAAGTATCTAAATTTTACACTTATATTCTGATTTTTGTACTTTAATGTATGAAATTGGTTTTAATGTAATTTGATGTATGATCTTTAGAATAAAAATACATGTGTATTATAGAGAATGATAATGTCATAAATGTCTAGTGTCATGAATGACTGTGATGTTAAGAAAATATTTTTGTTTCACAGGGGGTAAATATCATAAAAACAGAGGAAAAATGTCAAAATTTTTATAAATTGTAGTTCATTTATAACACTTTATTCTGATGTAGGAAACCTACACTACGTCAACTCTTTTTACAAACCCACACTAAGAAGTACGACACTGTGACCTTTGCAACACCTAATGCAGAAAACTTAATATGTGTAAAATTTATTCTTTAAATTTAAAATTTAAAATTATCACTTATTAACTTAAACAATTATAATGGCAAGACCAAATACAATAAAACATTGAACGACAATCTCAGAACTATGAAATTGTTGATAAGAGTCAGACATATCTTGATGCAGTTAGTGATAATGACCGTCGTGGAAGGATTTTGGCTTAGGTTCATTTGCAATCCTCTACATCAATTACAACTGGATTAAGTAGGTGGTCTATATATAATGAGAGAGACATTCATTTTGAGAGCACAATAGAGAGGCTGGTAACTCAGTTGCAACAGTCGATGAAGTACATAGCCTAGCTCTGTAATAAGATGGATGAGTTAAAGGGGAAGGGCAACAACTCATTGCAAAAGTCAGATCATCCTCCTTCACCAACTGCATATCTTAGATTTATACTATTTTGGTACTTAAGTGAATGTATTTAATGTTTTTCTATTCTTAAGTTTTTGTATGAATAATTTGCAATTATTTCAAGATACTTATTATTGTACATTACAATTTTTATATTATATTATAAATTAGCATAATTTTTACATTATATTATCAATCAATATTATATTATTTAAAGAAATTAAATTTAGGAAAATTGATAGATTAACAACAGAAAATTCTAGTGGGAAGTGAGAAGTGGTAGTTGAAAATATCATTGGTAAATTACGGACAGAAATCTATCTTTCGTAGAAAAATTACTAACGAAATGCTATATTTCGTAGGTAAATTATCGACAGAAAACGGGTTCCTTAGGTAAATTATTGACACTAAGATTACCTAAGGATATTGCAGTTCTGTCAGTAATTTACCTATGGAATATACCATTTTATAGACAATTTACCCATGGAAGATATCTTTTCGTCAGTAAATTTAGCAACAGGATAACAATATCCATAGGTAATTTTAGTTATTGAAATTGTGATTCCCTTGGCAAATTTTAGCGACCACAACTTTAATCCATTAGTAAATTTAGCGATGATTTTACAATATTTGTCACTAAATTTTACCTACGGTCATTTCTCCTATGAATCTTTCTGTCAGTAATTTTCATCGCCAAATTTGTTTTCTGACGAAATATCAATATTTTCTATTGGTAATTTATGTCACTAAAACCAATTTTTCTTATAGTGATTAATTACGTGAAGAATCAAGGAGCTAGTAAGAAAGATTAAAAAAAGCATGAGAAGAAAGTGAAGGGACCCCTGAAAAGTTAATGGGGAATCCTCTTAAATTCCCAAGAAGGAACATGATCAATGCATATGTCATTTCTATAAGAAGATTGGGCATTTCCAAAAGGAATGTTTTAAACATAAGGCATGATTTGAGAAGAAAGGTAAGCCCAGTGCCTATCTATGTTTTAAAACAAACCTTGATGAAGTTCTTTTTAATACTTGGTAGATTGATTTTGGTTGTATTGCTTATGTTTCTAATACCTTACCATGATTCTTTATAACCCAAACTATAAGATTAAATGAAAGATTTATCTATGTGGGCAATAAAATAAGAGTTCCAATGGAAGTTCTCAGGACTTATCACTCAATCCTAGATATTGGATATCATATGGACTTATATGAAACTTTTTATGTTCTAGTATATCTAGGAATTTAGTTTCTTTATCTAAACTTGATTGATCTAGATATTTATTTTAATGGTAGTTTCATTTTAGATAGACATAACCACTTGATTAGTAGTGGTGTATTGTATAATGGTTTATATAAATTAAACCTTGTCAATTTTCATGTTAAAGCTTTGTTGACTTTGAATCTCAATATTTTGTGTCAAGCATAGTTTGATTAATGATAGATCTACTTAATTGTGGATAACCGTTTAAGACACACTTTTAAATAACAACTTCCAAGATTAGTAAAGAATGAAATACTTCCTGATTTAGATTTTACTAATCTTAACATTTATATGGATTGTCTTTAAGGAAAAAAATAAAGCACAAATTAAAGAAAGAAGCCACAATAAGCACTCAACCTCTTGAAATAATTCACATTGATGTGAGTGGGTCATTTAATGTGCCTACTTTCAATAATGAAAAATATTTTTAACACCTTTATAGATAATTATTCACGTTATGGATATATTTATTATATGATAAATATAATACAGTAAATATCTTGGAGGTATATATTAATGTGATTGAAAGGCAATTAGACAGAAAGGTGAAAATAGTCAGATTTGATAGAAGTGGTGATATTATGGTAAGTAAGGTGAAAATGGTTAAAATCTTAGTCCTTTTGTTAAATTCCCTAAAAGATGGGGTATTAGTGCGTAATACATAATGTTAGGTACACCACAACAAAATGGTGTGACAGAAAGACGTAATAGAACTTTGTTAGATATAGTTAGGAGTATGGCATATAATTCATCTTTATCCACTTCCTTGTAGACATATGCTCTGAAAATTGTCATGTACTTATTGAATAGGGTTCCTTGTAAGGCAATTTCAAGGGCTTCTTTTGAACTGTGGATTGGAAGGAAACATAGGTTAAGGCACTTGTATATTTGAGGTTGCCAAGCAGAAATTACATATTATAATTCACATGAAAAGAAACTGGATGCAAGAAAAATCAGTAACTATTTCATTGGATATCTAGAGAAATATAAATGGTTTATATTTTATTGTCCTAGTATACTACAATAATTATGGAAAGTAGTAATGTCAGGTTTATTGAACATAGTGAGACTAATGGGAGTGAAACACCACATATAATGGATATTCAAGAAATAGGAATGGATGTCCTTATAGCTGTGCAAGTCTATATGGCTTATGCACCTACACAAGTTTTGTTTCATAAATTATTGAACCACCTAATAATTATAAAGAATAACAAATTAATGAACCCACAAGTTATAGTGAAATTTAACATAAAGTGAATAAACCTGTAGTAAAAGAACTATAACAAATATTATTAAGGAGGTCTTAAAGAGAAAGAAGACCAACTATTTCTTATGATTTTGTGGTATATCTTCATTAGTTTGAAAATGAAATGGGAATTGAGAATGACCCAGTGACCTTTTCATAAGCCATGAATAGTGAAAATTTTGATAAATGGTCAGATGCCATGAAAGATGAATTCAAATATATAAAATAGAATAAAGTATGAAACAGAATTTCCAGAAAGTTATAAGATAAGTAGTTGTTGATGTTTCTTTAAAATCAAATGCAATTCTTTTAATAACCTAGAACATTACAAGGTCATACTAGTTGCTAAAGCAATTACTCAGAAAGATGATATTGATTATAACGAGACATTCTCACAAGTCTTTAAGAAGGATTCACACAAAACTATTATGACTTTGTTAGCACATTATAATTTGGAATTACACCAAATGGAAGTGAAAACTATCTTTCTAAATGGAGATTTATAAGAAGAAGTCAATATAGACCCATTGGTTCATAAAGGTTGGAAATAAACACATAGTATGTAAACTGAAGAAGTTAATATACGAGCTTAAACAAGCTTCCCAACAATAGTATTTTAAGTTCAATGATATTATTGTTTCCTTTGAAATTAAAAAAGAAACAATGTTGACTAGTGTATATATTTAAAGGTCAATAAAAGTACGTTTATTTTTTTTATTTTGTATGTTGATGACATTTGCTTGCAGTTAATGATCTTGGTCTATTAAATAAGACTAAGAAATTTTTCTCTAGTCATTTTGAACTGAAAGATATAGGTGAAGAAACATATCTGATAGGAATAGAAATATTATGTGATAGATCACAAGGATTGTTAGGTTTGTCTTAGAAAACATATATTAATAAAGTATTATAGAGATCTAGGATGAAAAAATATTCAACATCACCCATTTTAATTAAAAAATGGAACAAGTTTACCATCATGCAATGTCCAAAAAGTGACTTAGAACGAAAGCAAGTGGAGTCAATTCCATATGCATATCTAGTTAGGAGCCTAATGTATGTTTAGACATGTATATATGAGACTAGACATAAGTTTTGCAATGGAGATGTTAGGGACATAGCAAAGTAATCCTAGTATGGATCACTGAAAAGATACAAAGAAAATTTTGAGACATTTGCAGGGAACTAAAGAACATATGCTTGCTTGTAGGAGTTATGATCACCTTGAGGTGGTTAGATACTCATACTCAAACTTTGATGGTTGTATAAATATAAGAAATCCACTTTTGACTATATTTATGTGTTAGCTGGAGGAGTCATCTTATAGAATAGTGTGAAATAATATGTAATTGTTGCATCCACTATAGAGGTTGAGTTTGTAGCATATTTTAGGGCCATGATTAAGATTAAATGGTTGTGAAACTTTGTTTCAGTATTTAGGATTATCGACAGTATAGCCAGGCTGCTGAAAATTTGTTGTAATAATTCTGCAACAATTTTTGTTTCCAAGAATGAGAAGTATTTCAAATGTACTAAACATATGAACTGAAATACTTTGTCATTAAAGAGGAGGTTCAAAAACACAAAATACCAATAGAGCATGTTAGTATCAATCTTATGTTTGTTAACCCTTTTAACAAAGGAGTTACTGACCAAATTGTTCTCCAGTCATGTAAAGAATATGAGTGTTATATGTTCTGATGAATAGTAGGGGTTTTATTGTACTGGCTCTTATTATATATTTGACACTCTTTGTGCTTTATTGAATGTATTATTTCTAATTTTTGTAATTTTGTATGTATTTGATTGCAATATATGTTGTTAAAAATAGAATTGAATACTAAATCCCATTATGTGCTTTCCATTTATAATCATAATTATGGAGAATGACTAGTATAGTGATACAGGAAGGAAGCATGTTGAATTAATGGTGAATAACCTTTATGAACTTTGTTAGTCTTAAACTTGATTATTATTACTGATGATACTCGTACATATGAATGATGACTATTGTATATTATGACTATTTAAATTATTGATCAATTAGACCATAAAATTATGTAAGTAAATTGAGAAAATGTCGGAAATAAATTTTTTAAGTGACTCATATGTTAAAAAGACAGTTAAGGGATATTTAATAATTTAATAAATGAGTCCCAGAACTTTTAGCACATTATAATGGGAAGTTTTAAAATTGATTGATGATTGTCATTTTTTAAAGTATATTATGATTCTATCTCTGCCTAATAATTTTTGTCCTCTCATAAAATACCATCTCGTACGAAAAGTTAGATTGAAAATTTAAGAAAGAGACCGGCTAGATAAAAAGCTTACGTCTATAAATCATTTCTGCGTTATTGAGCAGTGGAGAAAGGTTGATATTTAGAAACTCGTTGTCTATAAAAAGAATAGAATTTTAAATATAAATATATACATGTGACTTACGTGAATTTTTAAATCCTGTCATGAGATTATGTTTTACAAAAGACACGATACACTTAGAGAGACACGATACATTTAGAGAAGGAAATATGAACTTACACTAGACGTGGTAGTCTACGATTGAAAGTGTCCATGCATGCGCAGTTGGGTGGCCGACAAAAACCATCTTATCAACTTACAAACAACAAGCTGACACGTGATGGTATTCTACGGTGGGAATGAAGTATCATCTTCAATGTACAACAAATGATTTAGCTCCTTGGCCAATATTACGATCAGAACGTCAGGTCTCTTGTCCAAGTATCGCTCCCACGCTTAAGCTATTTCCGTGTTATCAGAGTTTTGAAATTCAGACCGAATATTAAATTGGAGATTTTATTGATCACCGATTTAATCAGTTCGATCGATTCAATTATCGTTCGAACTGATATGATATCATAATTATGCAATAATTATATTTAATTATATATAATATTAATAATATTAAAAAATACAAAAATATACCAAAAGAATAAAAAATAAAAAAACTTATTCAACCAGTGATTGAACGGTTCCGGTTTTGATCGGTTCGTATTGGTTCAATTGCGAACTGATTTTTAAAAATGAACCGGACCGGATAGCCAATCGATCACCAATCAAACCGGTCGAACCGGCCGATCTGGTCCGATTTTCAAAACATGACGTGTTGTACTTCAACTACCATCCAGGTTCTGAGAATTAATTAGACCTAGCGTTTTATGTTTTTTTTTTTGAAATCAAAATAAGGAAAGCTTCATTAAGAACTATTGTCCGCAGCTAAAGCTGAAGAAATACGAGGGAAAGATAAATCCCAATAAACAATACCTGATGTAGAATTAGCATTTTTCGCAAGAGCATGAGCTGCACCGTTAGCAGATCTTTTACAGAAACCAAAATGAATATCATTAATGAAATGACTAAGAAAAAAGCAATCATTAACAATGAAATCAATCTCTAACCGATTGCTACTGTCCGAAAGAAAGCTTTGAATAACCAAAAGCGAGTCTGATTCAATAATAACAGAGTGTAGATTTTGCATTTTCACCCAGCTTAATGCTTCACGAATACTCATAGCCTCTGCTGTTAACAGATCCAACACCCCCGGAAAAATATTGCTCCCAGCAGCTATATAATCATCATTACTATTCCAAACTACAATACTAGTACCTGTCTTCCTCAACTCTTTAAAAATAGCGGCATTTGTGTTGATTTTAATAAATCCAGCTAGTGGTTTCTGCTACACAAGAGGAGCAGAAGGGACATTACAAGCCACTGCAGATTGGTGTCGTCGAGCATTATTCCAATTTCTCAACATCGAACGGGCTAAGAAAAGAATAGATTGTGCTGAATATTGAAGGCCATGCCAAACCAGATCATTCCTATTTTTCCACAAAGCAATTCCGGAGCCAAAGGTGGGGAAATGCAGCAAGAGTATGTTTATTTTTCGAATCAAG
This sequence comes from Erythroxylum divaricatum, assembly GCA_025434745.1. Classification (NCBI taxonomy): domain Eukaryota; kingdom Viridiplantae; phylum Streptophyta; class Magnoliopsida; order Malpighiales; family Erythroxylaceae; genus Erythroxylum; species Erythroxylum divaricatum. Next base: position 22,376,356 of record JANTPM010000009.1, read on the forward strand.
ACCAGGCATAGATTTATTATCATGAATTGGCCTTTACGCCAACAACCAACATGACATGTTCACATAATTTGAAGGTAACAGACAACCTTTACATCACAACCGTCAAGAATGACTTATTCCTGGCGTTCAGATGGAATCCCTCATTGTCAGGATGTTAATGCATGATTTACACTTGGCAAGCCCTAGTCATGCTTCCAAGTCCGATGACCGGATAATAATAAAAAACGGTTGTGAATTGTTTATAACTTTATATACATGGTCATACAATTTTGAATGTTTGAAAAGCAAATTAGTTTTTTTTCAAAAGCCTTTAGATAAATATGGCTCTGTTAGAACGTGTTTTTTGAAAATTAAAGGTGAAAATATAAATTAGAACACGACAATATTGATGTGATAGAGGATTTTTTTAAGAAGACAATTTCGGACACAGACGTATTGAAGCTTATGTTTATATATACAGAAAAATAATAAGATCTATAATGGTTCTGTCTGATTTTGCTGAGGCTGGACGCAGTTGTTTGGATCTATGAGCTCAATTAACTTCAACCAGGAAGTATCTGCAAAACAA
>JANTPM010000009.1:22377023-22387120 GCA_025434745.1 Erythroxylum divaricatum
CCATGATTTTTTTGAGAGTTTCAGCAGAATGGCGATCGGCTATCATACCTATCTGCCGAGCGGGGGTTGGCTGCTGTTTAGCGGTTCGCTGCTGTTCCGTCTGAGATTGTAAGATTTGGTGAATCAATAGATCGGTCACTTCCTCTATTTGTCTTTGGGTAAGGGAGATTTGTTGTGGGGCAGGAGGGTTTATGTTTAGGGGGTGTTGGATGTGAGGGTGTGAATTGTTTCCGGCGTTATCCTCTGGGGATACGCTTTGCTCTTCTTGATCTCAGTTTTGGGTTATTTAGGTTTAATGGGGGTAGCTCGTCTGTGCTAGGGTTTTGGGTGATGGGTGGAAGGGCGGCGTCAGGCAATCGCAAGCCCATTCATTGTAGTGCAAGTGCCGCGATAGCGGCTACATTCGGATTTGTTGCTGCTGCCTGACTTATCTGAGTGCTTTTGGACGTGGTGCCCTGACGCCTAGCCCCACAGTGGGCACCAAATGATTTAGTCTGATTTTACTGAGGCTAGGCGTCGTTGTTTGGATCCATGAGCTCAATTAACTTCAACCAGGAAGTATCTGCAAAACAATAAGGCACATCGGGGGTTGATCGTCGGCAGGCCCCTCCGATGCTTAACTTAGTTCTTTTTTTGTAGATTTTGTGGCTATGAATAGAGAGTAATAGGGTTTTCTAGGTCATACATTCGTTATGAGGAGATAATGAACTTATATAGTAAATACCTGCCGAGTTTAACTCATCATCTTAGGAATGGGTCGATCGGCCCACATGCCATCCTAGGGTTGGACCTGGGCCTAGCATGATTGACCCAACCATATAACATGGGGGCATGAGCATATTAGAATCTATGTCCATGTTTTTGAAAAAGATAGTGAAATATACGACCTAGAATATGGCCATATCTAAGATCGTGTGCATAATAATTAACTTTATATGGAAATGTATTTTTTGATGAAGTTGTAACGCTAGAAAGATTCTATATTAGAATAATGTTTTAAGTTAGAATAATTTAGTAAAGTGGCAAGTTGTATAAGTCTGTATTAAATGATTACATATAATTATCCTTGTATAAAATTAGTCTATATATCTATATATAGTATATAATCTTCAAATTATTTCTATAGAAAATATGTTGTTATTAGCTATCAAAGACATAAGTACACCTAATTAATTGAACCTCGTTAGAAATCTTATATTCTTATTGTTTTTCTTTCTATTCCATTCCTGTTAGCCTATATTTTCTCAATAAGTAATATCATAGTATAAATAAGGTAACAATGATTTTAATTGCAAAGTATGAAGTGGAAAAGTTTAATAAAACTGACAATTTTAAAATAAGGCAATGAAGAGTGAAGAATTTATTGATACGACAAGGTATGCCAAAGGGGCTACAAGAGAATAAGTTGAAAGATTTGGATGAGCTCGATTAGGAATAGTTACATGCGCAATCGGTTAGAACAATAAAACTTTTACATCAAACAAGGTCATGTATGACTTCATAGAGATTGCATTTGTATATATATGAAATAGAGTTAATACTTATGAAAGTCTCTCACAAATAAGTTGTATATAAAGTAAGACTATACAAGTTGAAGATGCACGAAGGAATAGATCTTGAAGAACATATCAATACGTTCAACCAAATATTCAGTAACTTGTTAAAACTTTAGGTGACCATAACGAATGAAGATAAGCAATGATTCTACTTTATTCTTTACCTACATCATATGAATTTTTGATGACTACTCTCATATTAGAAGACAATTTTTGTGAAAGGCATGACTATTGCGTTATTGACTCACATCTAATAGAGACTTAATATTGGCGAAAGCTCTCAAGTTGAAGGACTATATGTAAGGGGAAACTATGATAGTAAGAGCAAGAAGTATAAGCATGACTCATCAAAGGGGAGTTTGATCTAACTTTAAAGGTATAAAAACAGTCTAATACTATACGTGCAAGCAAATTGGAGATTTTATGAAGGACTGTCTAAACAAGAAAAGGCATGATAACAAGAGGAAATTTGATGATTTTTAAATTATACTAATATGCTTTACATTTTAACCCATCAACTATATGATTCATAGATTATGGATACAAGATTCTCACATCATACAACACTAAATAAGGATTGGTTTGTGTTAAGCAAATTAAGTAACTTAGGTATATTTGTATTTAGGATGATAAAACTTGAGAAATCATCAAAATATGATAGGTTATGATCAAAATGTTTGATGTTGTTGTTAGGATGTCATGCAATATTCGAATGTGTCATATTTGAGAAAGAACTTGATCTGTTTGGACACCTTACATGTGAGAGGTTTTGACAATGTAATTGACAGAGAAAATATTAAGATGATAAATGGTGCATTGACTATAATAAAATGTCCAAGGCTGGCAAGAAACATCCACAAACTAATAGAGAACATAGTTGTACATAAATAGGTTACTATAGTAGAGTTAGATGATGATAGTGTTGGCTTATAACATGTGCTACTGGGTGATCTCAGTGAGTGAATTGACAAAACTTCACAAACGGAGCCTACTAAAGGACATCAAATACTATAAATTAGATCTTTGTATATTTTTGACATTTAAGATGGACAAACACAAAATCAAAGACTTTTCAGTACTTTATAAGATTTATTAAAGAATTTTAAGGAAAGTCTCAGTGCACTTATTAAAGCATAACTTTGAGGTCTTTACAAATTTCAAGGCATAGAAGGCTAGGTTAAAAAATTAGATAGAAACAAAAATAAAGTAATTAAGATCAAACAAAAATACTAAGAATATAAGCTCGCAATTTTAGATATTCTATATGGAGTATGGAATTCTAAGATATTGTACAGTTTGGAAAATGCAATAACATAATGGTTTTTTGTAAAGGATAAATAGAATCATAACTAAAAGGGACAAGTTTTTAAAGATGAATACATAGCTCCCTAATTTTTTTAAAGTGAAAGTAGTGTGTATGGTATGTTACCTCTTCAAAAGATCACTCTGTACATCACTGAACGAGTGCAAAGGAAGTGTGGTAAGGAAATAACACGATCTTTCAAATTTGAAGATATTTAGATGTCTTACATACATTCATATTTTCAATGATGATAGGTCTAAGTTTGATTTAAAATCAAAGAAGTGTACTTTCATTCGCTACTTTAAAGGTTTAGACTAAAAGTATATTCTAAACCTCAACATTTACATCATAATACAATTTCAATCATAACATTTCGAAGCTTTTAATTGAAGCTCTACATTTACAAAAAATTCAGAATAGGCCTTAAGTAAACACAAATTTGACAGAGTTAAATGTCGCGTCAATGATGACATAACATTATTTATCATTTTACTTAAAAAGTGAGTTTCACTATAATATGATAGAGTGGACCAACTATATAAAATTGAAAAATTATTTACATTAATTTGTATCGATCCCTAATTAAGGAATTCACTAATTGGAAATAGTAGTCAGGAAGGATGTTTTGGTAATATAGCAAGAGAGAAAAGTATAAAAGGAAGTTGTTGTCAGTGTGGATAAATGTCTAGCACTCCAATATATGAAATTCGTAATCTGGCACCAAAGGTGGACTTAGGTTCAGGAATTAAAGAGGCGGTACCACAAGAAAAAGTATTAAATCATTAGGGCCCAAGGTGACTTTGGGCCTAGGACATGGTCTTGAATTCGAAAAGGTTTTTAGATTTTAGTGGCTATCTAGTGGCATGCGTCATGGAGGAGGATTCCCACTAGGACTTGTAGTGGGAGCTTCCAGATATGGCGTAGGGTGGTTTCTTAACGGTTGATTTGGGGTGGGAACTACCGACCATCCCTCATTTTAAGACATTACAAAGCAAATATTGATGGTTTTAATAAGTCTTTTTCTATTTAGACTAATATCATGCGAGTGATCACAATACTAGGATGCCTCACACCTTCTATTCCTTGTGAATTTTTTGTGTTCAACCAAATGGATAAGTTGGAATAATGTTAAAGAGCATAAGCAATTCTAAAGCATAAATCTTTATAGAGGGTAATTGAAGGTAAGGCTACAAACTACATTTTTCCTTTTAGGTTGAACTCCATTACTTGTGCTTCTCCTATCACTATATATTTTTCTCATCCTTGAATCGATAAAGCTTAACCTTAGCTTCAGTTGTCAATGAACATTTATGGTATGATATCTTATAGTGATTGTTTAATTTTTTCATTAACAGATAAAGAAAAAAATATGAGATTCATATAAATCCCATAAAGTTTTCAACTAAATAATGGGGTAGTAGTAGAAATCAAGAGATTGATCCTAAGTATAAGGAGGAAGGAGTTGGTTTTAGGAACTCAACTTAGTTGATACGCATATATAAGAATGCATTTGATTCTTGCAATAAGGATAGTTCCTTACTTTTATTGCAAAAGAATTGAATTTCTAGTTAGTGAATTCCTTAATTTAGTACTAATATAAATTAATGTAAATAAATTCTTATAATTTTATATAATGGGTCCTACTCTACCATATGGCAAAGGAGCTCACTTTTGGATTTGTAAATAATAAATAATGTCACATCAGTACTGACATGATATTTAACTCACGAATATTTAACTCTATTAAAATTTTCATCGACTTAGGGTCTATTTTGAACATTTTGTAAGTGTTAGGGTTCAAATTGGAATCTTCAAAATTTTAGGATTAAAGTTGTATTTCGACATAAACGTTGAGGTTCAAAATGTACTTTTAGCCTAAATGTTTAAAGGGATACAAGTGTTAGGACCTAACACTATAGATGGTAATAAGTAGGGAACATTGATTAAGGAAATTATATGGAAAGGACACGTTAGGATCAACATTAACAAAGGGAACTAGATCAACTTGGAGTAGTCTTGAAAAAGGATTCTGGTTTAAGAACGATGTCAAGAGAAGAGCATCAACATATTATAGTCACAAATAAAATAAGGTGTACCATTAATCATGGGGGTGGTAATGGGTCAGGCTTATCTCTAGCCAAGCTTAACTTAACTCTTATTACATGTAGCCCGAGCTTAACTTAAAGCCAAGCATGACTCAAGACATATGGTTTGAGTATACTTAGACTGTTACCAAAATTATATTCTTTTCGTGGAGGTGTTTAGGCTATATTGGGTTGCATTGAGCCAAAAATATCATTCCTGATTATGCCACCAAGTAGATATAGTTGCAAAGACTCAATATCATTCACACTCATGATAAGCAATAAGGATCTAAGTATTTTTCAGGAGGTTATGAACAATTAGGAGAAAGATAGAGGGATGAAAGCAATAGTGGAGTAGGTGGATTCATTACACAAGAAAGAAAAATGTTCAAAACTTGGCTAATAGTGAACAAATATGTATAATGTTATAGGATTGATTATAATAAAATATTTTCCCTGATGGTTCTTCATACTTCTATTAGGGACTTTGATGGCGCTGGTAGCTAGTTTAGAATGCACTTAGAGCTGATGGATATAATGCAATTTTTCTTTATGGTAACTTAAAGGAACAAGTTTACATGAAGTAACATTAATGATTTGGTTAACCTGGAAAGGAGTATCTAATATGCATATTGCAAAATTCACTTTATTAGTTGAAGTAATCTCCATATAACGGTATAAAATATTTGACTCATATATGATTCGAATTGACTAACATAGACTCTACCACTAACATTAGAGTCTATGTTAGTGTATTCAAACTCCCACCTTAATTTAACATTAGTGGTAGAGGCTGCTAAGGAAGCATTATGACTTAGCTTAGTGAAGGAAGTGGGCATAAATTAAGGCGGGAGTTTGAATACACTATAATAGTCAAATTGTCATGCATTTGACAAAGAATTACATGTATCAAGCAAAGATGAAGCATGTAGATGTGAGGCTTCATAAGATCATAGAATTGATTGTATATGGAGAGATCTTGTTAGAGAAGGTTCACACTATTGATAATGTAGTTGACATATTCACAAAGTCAACTATCAGGAAAATTTTCAAAATTGCTCGAACTTGATTAATGTCTTGAATTGTTAGAAGAGGCTAAAACCTAACTTGAAAAGGGTATATTTATTAAGGTAGAGATTGTTGTCTTTGACAGATAGATACAAGTGTACAATCTTGAAGTTTCAAAAAGAATGAGCACTTCTTGGAAGTTTTTGGGTAAACATGATTGTGTGTCAAAGGGTGTTCTACTCTGAAAACAAAAGTGATGATATGAGCTAGAACAAGATCATTTTAGCATGGTTAAGAAATTTTCAAAGAGGACACAATTATTTGAAGACATTTTTTTTATCTTATACATATTCAAATGTATTTGATAAAGTTTATAGGGTAAATTTACATTGCAAATGAAATTATAAAAAGATTATAATTTTGAGATTCATATTGTATTATGAATTATCTTTAAATTGTTCTTGGTCATTATTATATTAAGATTGGGCATTAATAAAATGTAAAGAACTAGCATATGTTATGTTTTTCGTTATGAAATAAGTAGTCAATCTCATATACTAAAGTATGAAGATACTTAAATAAATGAGTTGGTACTTGTTAGAAAACAAGGTCACTAAACTAACCCTATATGAGAAATCTACTAAGAACATTACTTGTATGCTTATGAAAATTTTCATTAAGATGATTGTGTAATAGAATTCATCATCCTAAAGTGATTGAGGAGAATGTTTCACTATTCTCGTTTACTATTGATTCAGAAAATTTTTGCCTAAGATGGAATGACAATTGAAAATAGTTTTCAAATGTTATTAATTGAATCAATTACTAATGTTGGAGAACTAATATGATTAGACTCAAATAGAGTAGACATTATTTCTATACTTTATGTCTAATAGAAACATTGCATGATAAAATGATTGGATTATATGAAAAAATTATACCAAGAAAGGTTATTCAAAACTACTTTGACATTCTTTTGCGTGATCATGATGCATTATTAGATGTCAATTTTGATCTATACATATACATTATTTAATTAGAGAATTAAATATAAATTAAAAAAGTTTTAGTATAGGTTATACAAAAAGAATGAGTTTAAAAGAGAAGGTGTTTTAATCAAGTTAAACTTAATTATAAAATTTGAGAAACTTGATTATAAAGTTTATGAGATATTTAATAAATAAGTATCAATATGAGGTATTGGATTTTATTTGAGCACAATTAGTTTTTAATTAGAATTACTTATAATTTTAAGTAAAGCTTAATGAAAATGGAATTTTATTTTAATTAAATTACTAAAATATCCAAAACTTATTATAAATAGGCTTAAATTCTAAAAAAACTATCACTTCTTGCCTAACCTTCTCTCCAATAATTATATAATTCTCTCAACATATTCTGTAGATACCGTTCGAGATCAAGTACTGGAGTGGCTATTGTAATTAAGATAAAGCAATTTCAAAAATGGTTAAAAAATGATAAGAAAAAAATCAAACTTCGAAATAAAGTATAAATTATGATTCATGCTTTATTATATTAAATATGTGAATCATTTTATAGAATTAAAGTGATCTTGACTTTAAAAAATTATACAAAAAAATTTCATATTTATTGTATTGCACACAAATCAAATCTAGCTCTGATTTCCCAACATAAGGTTAATTTAATTTATCAAATTTATGATCCTATCTTGGTCCTTACAAGATATTATATGCACCTAAAGTTTTTTTTTACATAAAAAAAAGGTTGGGTTTTATCATCTTGTCCTCAGTACCAATTTATCAGTTCCCTATAAATAGAGGCATTAGCACACAAATTGAACATGATAAGTTCTTCTCCGACAGAAATGGCAAAGAGCAGATCCTCAATCCAGCTCTCTGACAATAGGCCTACCTCACAAGTGAAGCTGTTTGGTTTTCCCTTGACTAAACACGATGAAATCCTAACTAAAACAGTAAACTTGGAAGACAACAGAAAATTCGAGTGCGACTTTTGTCGCAGGGCCTTTACTAATTCACAGGCACTAGGAGGCCACCAAAATGCACACAAGAGAGAGCGCCAAAGAGCAAGACGTGCACTGTACCACGGCGATCAGCGGTTCATGGCAGAGGCCCCTGTAGTAAGCTCGCATGCGGTGAAAGCAAATCCTCCTTCAAGTCCAAGAGGGTTTATCAACAATAGTGCAGTTGTTGCCAAACTTATGCCACAAGCAATTCGTTACCGATCAAGACCATTGTTGATAACCTCGTGCCCTTCTCGGCAAATCGGTATTCCACAACCATTACACGTTCCAACCATCACATCTTTTGTTGGATTGTCTGCTGAGATTTTGTCGGAGCAAGATGTTGGTGTTGATCTCGGACTTAAACTTACTCCCTCTGGCTACGTTTAGCCGAACTGTCTTACGACAGTTTTGTTTGAAATATAACTCTTGTTTTTTCTGTTGAACTCCATCCTGATCACAAATTTCATGGTGTTGAACCCTTTGTTAACGTCCAATTTGTATGCCTGATTCTATAATAACGGAGGTTTTTGAATCACCTGGTGTTTCATGTATATACACTTACAAGACAACTGCGGGATATAGCAGGTGTTACAGGCGTTGCCTTATCAAAGACGGATTAGATTTCGAGATGGTATCGGCAAACATTTGTCATGAATAATGTTTTGTCCAAATCCAAGATTTATTTTCTGGTAGTTGTAGGGATAATCGAATACAATGTTTGAGGGCAATAGAATAAACGACGAACTTATAAGGAAACTTATCCTTACAGTTACAGGGGTAAGTTGTGAAATGCTGCATCTGTATGTATCGAAATTAGGATGCGAGCCTCAAAATGGATTCCAAACTATTACTCAACAAAAAATTTCACACCCTTCAGACATGTTTGGTAAGCTGAACAGTCCTACATGAGTTGAGGGAGACAAGACACCTTTGATCGTGTTTTGCCCCTTTTTGTAAAGAACCATAAATCCAGAGGAACGTCAAGGCTGTTCACTGCCCAAAAGAACATAAACCTCGAGTTCCTTCCAGCTACGCGAATCTAGTTACTGAAAAGGCCTTTTTTTTTTTGCTCTAATTTATTCTGTTACCTTTTTCTGAAATTTTCTTTTTTAATACATTTTCCTCGAGCACGGAGATCAAAACTTAAAAAGTCACTCACGCATTGCTTTTATCTTACAACCCCTGTTATTCGCTTCCTTCCATACCCTTTACTTCTATGAAACCAGAAGTTTCTTAAAGCGCGAACGATTCTTTCAACGAAGATGGAGCACTACGGGTCGGGTCAAAGACCTTACGGAGTTGGGAGGAGACCTGAGATCGTGAGCGGGAGGAGCTTTGGGAATAACAACCAGATCTACGCGTCTCGGCCGTGGTCACCGGATCTGGCGGCTGCGACTAGGGCTAATCGGCCGAGACAGAGCGCGTCAAAGCCCTGGGGTTTTAGCGATCCGGAGATGCAGAGGAAGACGAGAGTTGCGAAATATAAGGTTTACGGTGTGGAAGGTAGGGTCAAGGCTTCTTTGAAGAATGGCATTCGTTGGATCAAGAATAAGTGCTCCCAGATTATTCATGGTTACTAAGATGTTGATTTTGACGGCTCTGCTTGACTACAGCATAAGAAAATGGTACCATCTGGCAACGAGACTATTGTACTCATTTTTTAGTTGATTTGGGGATTTTGAATTGACGTCAATCATCTAATCAGTATTTCGTATCTAGCTGATTCTCAAACAGAACTTGGATCAATATTGTAGTTGGAATAGCTGTGTTGTTGGTCTTTTCAACTTCATTAGTTACAAGTAATTTCTTCCATTACAAGTATTTTAAGATAGTTGAATTTTAAGTACTCAAGTGCTAGGTTTTGTGTCTCATATTGTACCAGGATGGGAAATGGTACAAGACAGGAAGTCATGTATATCGGGTTTAAATATTGATCTATACAACCTTATTTTGTACCGCACCACCTGTATAGAGAGTATTTGTAATATATATTGAAAATTTTTAAAACTTTAATGCCCTATTTGATTTGAGGGTTAATAATGAAATGGAATGGAACGGAACGTAACACACTTCTATCGTTTGTTTGAAGGTTTCATGATGAAATAGAATAGACTGGGATGGAAGCGGAGGGATTCATGTTA
>JANTPM010000009.1:22445033-22464616 GCA_025434745.1 Erythroxylum divaricatum
GCAGAAGATGATACCCATGGCCTCTTGTCAGGGTCATTACTTGGAAGTCTCTGGCCGGAGCATATATGTCATGAAGAATGTCTTCATTGACATATAAAGTAATGAGTCCCAGGACGAGAACTGAAATCACTTGGACTAGATTTGACGTAGTCAGTCTAGTAAGAGTTGACACTTTGCCCATACTCATAACCAAGTGGGGTATAGCATGGTGAAAGAACGAATTGCACGACAATTGTCTATGGAAAGGTTCGTGATATGGTTCATGATTAATATAGCTTCATTCATCAAACCAATTACTTTTCGGTCAACTGGGGGTCATGATGTGTTGCTAGATACCGCTCATGACTTGCTCAGATTAAGTATTAATCTAAATGGCCAACATAACCGGGAACCTAATGGGTCACACGCATAAGAGTGACTCGGAGAATTCGTGAAATAGTTTTAGACAGAGATCCAATATATGGAGAGAAATTGGACTAAATGGATCCCGATGAGATCGAGATATGTCCCGATGAGATCTCGACATCGATATTGCTGAGACAGATCTTCGGTGTTTTTTCCATATCGGGACCCGGTAGGACCGACTCCAGTGTGACTGGACCACTTCAGCATTTATACATATATATATCTTATTAATTAATTAAAGATATATATATATATATATATGTCAACGTGGAAAGGAGGAGAAGCTTCTTCTTTTATGCTTTGTCATTAATTGCATTAAATGACAAAAAGACAAAATAAGGTGAAGATGTCGTTGGTATAAGAGAGGTTTCTTGAAAAAGGTTGTTTTTAGGCTTCTCTTTCAAGAGATACGAGCATCATCTTCAAGCTCCTATCTTCTCCACCAAGCTTCATCCTCCTTCTCTTCATCGTTTTCTCCAAGCTCTCCAAGAACAAGGTAAGAGCTAGCACTCTCTCCCTTATTCTAGCTATTTCTGGCTCAAAGGGTTTACCCCGGTTAGGTTCTCCGATCTCTGTGTGGATACTGTTAGAGACGGTCTCCTTTGGCCGTTATGTTTGACTTTGTTATATAGATACATGGATCTTGGCTTTCGGGAAGGTCCCGGAACAAAAAAATTTTGTTTTCTGCACCGTGTGGATGTGATGTACACACCGGGATTTTCTTACAGTTAGCATCTATGATGCTTCTCAATTTTAGGTTGGTACTCATCTTCAAATTCGATAACCAAAAATCATAAAAAGGAGCAAATATTAGTTTATATTCAAAATAAAATAAAGAATTTAAAATTATTTGATTACTGCCACTACTTTATTCAAAATAATAGCCCTCGCTATTAAATCGAGAGAATATCAAATAATTTCCTAGTGGGTTAGGATCCTCTTTAAAAATAATTGATCTTAAGTTTGCTCAACATACTAACTAAGTTTAAATTAGGTAGATAACGGCTTTATCAATTACATCTCATGTGACACCTAGATCTGTTAATGACAACTCTTTTCCAAAATATATCATATATATTATACATTACCCTACCTCTAAATCCATACGATAATGAGTTTACTCATCAAAATCATACAAATTTAGTTAAGTAGGGCTCATTAATTTAAGATAAAACATGTTTGAGTTAAAGTAGATTGAGTTTACTCAACAAGCCAAGCAATAAATAGAATTCTAGTTTTATTCTTAAATAATGGAAGGTAACTATCACGTTCTTAACATGTACTTAATATTTAATTGAGGGATTTAAAATTTTAAAAATTTTCAGTCTTAATTTTATTAGGAATATAAACTAATTTAATCTCCATTAAATTAATTTCATTGAAAATAAGGTTTCTTAAAAATATTTAAAATCAAATAAAGAAGAGGGAAAGATTGTCAGGCGCGTGTACTGCATGCCACGACCCGGAACCACATCGGGCACATGACAACCACTGCATACCTAGGCTAAGGATACTCATAGTACCCTTAACTCAACTATACAAGGCTAACTGAATATCCTTTGAAAACATTTAAACAACACAACGATTGTATTTTGAAAATCCCAAAACTCAACTAAAATACCTGTAAATCAGTTTTCAACGCACTTCTATATTCACATTTAAAACTCTACCATAACTTCTAGATTTTTGAGTCTACTTAAGAGCAATCTCAACAACAGTATAAAAGGTTTATCATAAGGTCATTTACAAACCACAAGACAGTCAAAAGTTAATTTGCAAAATCATAAAGCATATCAACATAACCAACTTAATAAAAAAATAGTTCATGAGTCACTATACAACAAAAGTACAAAACGAGACTACCCACATGCAATAATGTCCTAAAAATGTCAAAAGATTGCATGATACACTCAAAGCCTCAAGCTCACCAAATTAACCTGCATGGCTGGAAAGGGGAGAGGCTGAGTACACTATGTACTTAGTGAGCAGGAAAAACATATATTGCAAATAGAAATCGATACACACCAAGACAGTGTAGATAACCTATGAAGTGAACACATGACATAGAAACATATAGGTTTAGCCTATGACTCAATGCATACTGGTTAGGAGCCAAATAAGCCTTGCCTAGTAATCACTCATCTGGTGAACATAGGTTCCAATTCTAGTACGCAAAAGTAGAAAAACATCATATGTATAAATCAAATCTCGTCAAAAAATAAATATCAAAATAAGTCAAAACAATCATGTGTGTCACCACTAGTCGACCAAACTAGTATGCACACCCATCGATTTTTAGTGTTGGCTCGACTTTCATCCTTGATGAGTCCGGACTACAATTGATAAGAGCATCATGACCTTAGGTGATGACATTGTCGATGCCCAGACCCTAGGCGTGGAATCATCCGCAAGTTCTGTAAAAAGATGTCGATACAGAGACGTGATTTTTATGTATCAACATCAAAGGTATGGGGGTCACTTAATATGTTGTGCTTAGCACACGATTAGCCAATGTTACCTCACAAATCACAAAAATTATATAAAAATATTGAGTATAAAAATCAAGTAAGGCACCATGTCTTTATTTATCAGCCCAACCGATAAAATGGAACCTTGCCATAGCTCTAAGCCAAAAGAGAACACATACATGTAGCATACATGACTCAGTTATGCATATGTAAGTTCCAAAACATTATTTCATGCAACAAAAGTCATCTTTTGCACTCTAAGTGCAAAGTTGTTCAAAAATGTAATTTCAGAAAATAAAGCATTGTCCTTTGCACTTCAAGTACAGGTTTGTTAAAAACAATATCATTTCTCAAAATACATAATAAAAACATCAGTTGCACTTCAAGTGGAAAGAATTATTCAAAACAATATCATTTATTAAATACACAAGTATACTAGCATCTATTTGAGATTCACTTCTATTATGCATTACCTAGGTTCAAAATTCACATACAAGTCATCATAAATGTCTTAGAGATATGGTTTCCCTAACTCACCTTAAAAGATACACTCCCTTGACTTTAACAATCCTTAGTACGAGCTCCTTGATCCACAACTCCTGAGCCTTTATACATACAAATATACAATGTATTTACTACTCAAATATATATCTCATATTCATACACCACCACAACCAAATTCATCCCTAATCAATCTTCATAAATGTTATTCTAACATATGTCAATAGGTCAACAATTCACTTACTAATTCAACTCAATATCTCCTCAACCATCAAGTTATGTCGTGCTTCTAGTAAGAAACAGATTAGCAACCAATACTCAAACCACAATAAATCATTTTCAATATATCTCCTAACAAAACCAATTACAGAAGAATTAATAAGACATCAATAATCATTTTTCATGTTTTATATTTTCACTAATTCGGACTCTAAGGTCCTCAAAAATCAGGAAATAATACAAGGTTCCTACACAGGGGTCTATCATAGGTAGTAATACGGAAACAAGCATAACTCAAACTTTAGTCACTATTTTGTTAAGCCACTTTCACAGAGGTCAAGTTAAGACCTATATCTACAACTTTCATTCTTTGACTTTCTTCAAATTCGTGCTCTAAGAATATGAAAGATAGATATAAAGAGAAAGATAAAATTGAAACCAGAATTTCAACTTACCTTGATTACTTCTTTCCTTTCTCTTCTTCTCTTCCCTTTCTTTCTCTCCTTCTCTTCTCATTTTTGTTTTTCTCCCTATTCTAACCTTATAGCAAACCTTCACTCTTACTTCTATTGCCTTTCCATCCATTTTCTCTAGAAAATTCAAGAAGGTCAAATTAATCCATGCGTCACTATTCCATTGGTCCATATGTCAACATTCTATTGGTACATATGTTATCCTTCTATTGGTCCATATGTTACTATTCTATTGGTCCATGTGTCACTTACTTTAGGCTCCACATTTCACTCATTTAAGCCTCCATATGTCACTACTTGTAAGGCTATACAAGTCACCAATTATAAGGTTAAATATGTCACCATTTGTAGAGCTACATATGTCACCATTCTATTACTCCACATGTCACAAGTCTAAAGTGTCATTTTCCATAAACTTAAAGGGCTACTTGTCGCAATTATACTCAAGCCTCCTGTCATCCATTTAATTGAGTCATTTGTCACTTATTTCTAATGTCACATTTCACCATTTCATAGGCCTAATCAACCTAAATTTTCATGTATAAATTTGTTTTGCTCTTTAACATTTTTCTTAAACTAGATGCACATAACACCTCATTAATAACTTAATTGTAATAATAAATTCCCAATTCACTAATTATAATCCATCAATTCATGTTATTGATAAATCAAAATGCAAAACATTGGGAATGCACATTCATATCACATTCTTTTTTGTTCCATACCGTAGAATATGTCAATTGAGTGCATATACTATCTTGCAATGTTTTCTAAATCATGATGCATATGGTTATACGCATATAATGCGTGTGAATAAAATGCATCTTCTAAGTTTTTAAATGAAATAACTCATGTGACTCAATCTAATAGTTTAATCTCTTAACAATTTTAGGAGGCAAGATATTATACTATAGGCGCCCACACTCAATAAGGGTGATTGTAATGGCGCAGGCAATTGTTGACTGGTGCGTGTGACGTGCCACGAAGATGGTAGGTGTGTGACATCCATCGTCTTCTTCAGAAACATCTCCCACATTTCTTTGTCGCTCCCATGTTTCCCTAACCTTCTGGTAAGATGGACATGTTTCTCCAACCGTCTCCCACGTTTTTGCAACTGATGCCTCTGATGTTTCTCAACTGCTGCCTCCACCCTCTGCCATCACCTTGTCTCCACCGTCCCCTCCTTTCGTCGTTTGCTTTTATATAAGGGCGATGATTTCCCATCTACACTAATGGCAACGACACTAGTTTCACGATCATTAACGACGAACCGTCACTAGTTTGTCTCTCACCAAGGGCAATTTAAGTCGCTGGTGATCGATCCAATAAACTCATATTTTTCATATCCAAGGCATGAACCATAAGCAAAAAGAACCATAAGTGAAAAAGGGAACAATTGTGAAAATATTTTTCACAATCAAACAATAGTCACAAAGACCAGCAGAATAAAACAAATGCAAAATCAAATTTTAAAAGGAAAAATGCAACAACATGAACAACCAATGTATATAAACCAAAAATGCATTACACATGCTTTTATTTTTAGAAGCCAAAACTCAAGAATAGAGGTTATATTACAACAACACTATGGAAATACGAATATACATGCTCTCAAGAGTTTTATTTTTCAAAAAGAGAAACATGAATTTCAAAACTTAAAAACAAGGAGCAAGAGTGGAAACAATTTCTAGATTTAAGAATTTTATTGTTCAGAACAATATTCGATGTATAAAATTCCGAAATAGACCAATTAATAGTCAACAAGAACAGATAAAAAAATCAGTTCTTAAAACCTTAATTTTTATCAAAATCAATAACATTCAAGCCTCAATTCAAGTCAAACAATTAAAGGAAACTTTGATACCACTATTGAAATCCAACCATGATCAAATCATGGATGCGGCGGAAAATAAATTTTTTTACAAATTTCGAGTGGATCCCAATAATGGATTAACTTGAATAAAACAAAAAAAAGAATCATAAGAAATCGTACCTTGTTCATGTTACTGTTGAAAATCCTTTGAACTTTTCTCGATTTGTCAATCACGAGTTGTTCAAACGTTCAGCCTCTGATGGTATCCACAAAGTTATTTCTCAAGACTCTTTTGAGAGGATGAACAAAAGTGATAGTTTTTAAACGTTCATCCTATTAATAGAAAATTTATTTTTTAAATTTTATTAAAATTATATTTTGTAATTATAATTAAAATCAAATTATAATTAGAATTAATTTAATTTTAATAAAATAAAATATTTCATATTTAATCCTTAAAGTTTCTCAAACTTTATAATTAAGTTCAACTTAATTAAATTAATTTTTCTTTCACAAATTGTTCTTTGATGAGTGACTTATTAGGCTCCTAATATATTGGCAATGATTATAAATTATAATTATAATTCACAGTTAGAATCAGATAAATTAAAACTTCTTTTAATTTATCTTTAATTCTCCAATTAAACAATTTATAATCATAGATTAATATTGACATCTAGCAACATATCATGACCACCTAAATATCAAGAACGTCAAAGTAGTTGAGTTAACCTGTCCTTACATGGTTATAATGTATAATTTATTCATTTTATCATCCAATGTTCCAATTGGATAGGGTATGGATACAATGTCTACTCTTTTCATCCAATCACGTTCTTTCTTTCTAATTAGTAATTGATTTATAATTAAAATTTAAAAATGCCTCTTCAAATAAATCTATAGAAGATAATGGTCCTACCTCTCAAAAGAATCAGCTGCAACGGTTCTGCAACAATCAAGGAAGCAAAGATCAGCTACAACAGTCCTACAATAATCAAGGAACCAACGACAATTCTTTTATAAGTTAAGAAAAGCTTTCCTTAATAGCTGACTTATTTGTAGTTATCCTCTGTATCTATCAAATCCCATTGATATAGGAGGGATTGCCTTCATCTTTTGTATATATATACTTTGACTCCTCTCACCTAGAGAACGTGAAATACAAATATATATTTTGTTCTTTTTGTCTTCAAAATCATTACTAATCAAGAGCAGTAGAGCATTCCCTCTAATTAGTTTAAAGTGACGAATCATTTATTGACTTACTCAAGTATCTTCGTATGGTTCATAGTATATCCAAGTACTACCGACTGAATTATCCTATGATAATTCATAAGTAGCATCAAAACACGGTAATTACCACACGAAATACCTTGCTAATCTCAAGTTTAAAGATCTATTAAACAATTATCATTATGAAGAAATTCATAGACACATAAGTAATATTTCATTAAGGATTTTCATAGTTGGTTCAGTTCAGTGATTTATTCTCTAATAATTGCTCACACATTAGTTTAAGTATCTCCATACTTTAATTTATGAAATCAATTACTTTCTTCAAAAAAAAAGAAGCATAATGTGTGCTAGTTTGTTTTTTCAACAAAATCTCTTCTTGATGAAACTTACAACTAGAAACATTTAGGAACAATACCTAAATGTAAGTTGAATAGCACAAGTATGAACTTATCATAATTTTAATTACACATTAATTTTTTCAGGAATTTTATTTTTTTGTATTAAAACATTAAATATAATTAAATTAATAAAGAAAAATAAAGATAATTTTTTATTAATAGATAATAATATCGTTCATCATCAAATTGCATTCAAAAATAGAGTACTCCCTTGTCTGTCTTGAACTATATGACATGCCGTAACGTGTGAGAGTTACAACACATTAAGGACGCAGGTGTCATCGCCGTTCCTTTTGCAAGTCGGTCTTGTCTGGTGAATGAAGTTTGGTTTTTGACCAGGGCTCACGAACCATCGTTCCATGCTCTGCAGTCTGTCCATGTACAGTATCCAGCTACGTACTTTCCTCCAAAAAGGGTTATTGATATCTGACATCGCTTGTAAAGCTCAACAAAAACCGATTTATCGGAGGGCTTGAAAAGTTCTTGAAAGCCTACTTTTCATGTAACAAACCTGAAGTTCCTTGCCACGTTCCTCATCCACATTGCTTGTCCTTGATACTATGGTACGGGGTATAGAAGGCATCCCAATGGAGTAACTATGTTCCTCGTGTTTTCGTCCTTTAGCTTAGCTTGCGTGTCTATAGGTACTAATCTGCAATGGCGCATCTGCCCGACCAGTTCTTTTTTGTTTTCGGGCCAGACTTAAAGCTCGATCCAATTTTATAACTTTCAGAATCTACTAAAAATATGCGTAGAAACTACAAGCATTGTAGATTCACGTTGCGACTAAATTTAGTTTATACTAAAACAAGGAAGGCGTGCATGTGTACAAGTCGAGAAATTCGCGTTTCTTAATCAGAAAGACAAAAGTCCCCAACAAACCAATGAATGGTGTTAATGATTTCCCTCTTCTCAATCATTTTATGTTACTTCTAATCACAAACCGACAACTATAGAAAACACAAAATGCTAGGTGTCACTCACATTTTAAAATGAACGCAATTCTAACAAAATGGTTAGTATAACAAATGACAAAAATGATAGTTTCGGTAACTTGAAAGCAATAGATGAAACGAAGAATTAAGGGAAGGCAGCAGCTAGAAGTTAGAACAACCCCGCGTACAGCCATTGTGGAACCCCGCGTACAGCCAGTGTTCCCACCACGGTATCCACACTGTTCACTCTTTCGTACTGTAGAAACCTTTGCGTAAGCATGTTTCGTACATGTATATATAAGTTAGCCACCATCACCAATCCTCTCTCATAATCATCTCCATCTCAAAACCCCTCCGTGAACATATATTCACTACCTGTAATCTACTACTATCCAACTCAAAGTTCCATTCTCTTTGATCGCAAGGTTCAAACTTTCATCTTCTTTCACTATCCCTTTTGTTGTTGTAACTGATACGAGACAGCTACCAAAGCCAACATAGAAAAATGCCGAAGAAGAACAGCAACGTAGCTCAAAGAGCATGGAACCTCCTGCGACTTGCGTTGTTATGGTCAAGAAAGGGTGGGATTCTTAAGAGACGTTTGATGATGGAAATACACGTTCCCAAGTTCCTTAAAACCCTTGGACGACCAACTCCAAGAGGACAAATCTTTTACGGAGAGCGTGAGCTTTCCTTCGTCAAGACTCCCATGTTTCACGTCAAAATGAACAGGCCTGCTTCGATGCGATTTAGCATATCGTGCATAGCCCCACAATCTGACTTTGATTACGATTTCGATGCAGTAAGCCAAGAAAAAGATGGGAGGATGAGTTTTCTTAAGTATGAAGAGGAAGATTATCATTACGGACATGAGCCTTGTGAGGTTAAGTCCCCAGTTGGCGAAGAAGGAATTGACTTGAGAGCTGAGAAGTTCATTGCTCAGTTCTACGAGCAACTGAGGCTTCAGAGACAAATATCAATGAGATGATCTATGCCAGATAACAGGAAATCACTTTCCAGTTTCCTAACTTCTAAATACTTTCTTCTGTATAAAATTTCTGTATAATTTGCTTTTGGAGGCAATGCGACATTTTTTTAGATACCGGAGGCTACCATAACCATTGGATACAACTTCTGTGTTTTAAGTTTTTTAATCTTAAATTTTTTTAGCTTTGAATCTTCTTTAGATTCACTTGGCAAATGGTTTCGTCACTTCACCTTTGACGTGACCTAACAGTTCAACCTTGGCAAAAATTTTCAACGTTCACAAAAATCTCATACAAGAAATATTTGAGCTAGCTGTCAACCTACCAAGCCAGAAGATCCTGGCTAAAACACAAGGCTTCAAGTTCTTCACTGAAAATGAGATCAAATGCTTCCCTTCATCCGCTTGCATACAAGTTACACATAGCAAAAATCCAGAATAACATCACTATCTCGAACATGCACATCCCATAAGCGGTCCTCTCTCAGGAAGCCACAGGCTATCAGTGACTGCTACATCATGCATTGTTGGTCCCTATGCATGTTGGTCCCTATTATCTAGAATATCAACCAACAATCTGTGCAACCCTGTACGAATGGAAGGAGACATCATCTAGTTAGCTACCTGTCTTGCTAGCAAATTACTGTTGAAACTCAAATATTTCTTATGCTGATTTTCAAGATAGCCTCGTCTCTATGGAAGAAAAGTCGCCACTGCGGAGTATCTGAATTCACACACCCCACAGGAAATTCATGGATCCAACCTATGTGAGATTTTAATACTTAAAATCTCGTTGACAGAAAAACAATTGCTAACTCGTAAGCATGAGTTGATTTCAATTTAATTACCTTCCATTCTGATGACTATTGAGATATGCTTCCAACTGTCCAGCTGCTGCCAGTATAAGACCTATAATGCAAATGCATTGCGCTAAGTATTCACCAGTAAATGTAAATCCTAGATAGAAATCTCAGTTATTGCAAACTCAACATAAGCATTGGAAAAACAATGAATCTGTTGTTTCATACAGAAGGCATCAAAGGTTTTCACCAAGTATGTTCCATGTTGCAGAACAGCAATAACACACTTGATGCACAAGGTCTTTTGTAGATAGTTAAGTACCTAAAAATAGAGCTGAGGGCCTTCTAGGTCGTGATTTGAATTCCGGATGGAATTGCACACCTACATAAAAGGGATGGTTTGGAAGCTCCAAAATCTACACAGGAAGAGGAAAAATGAGCCAATAATCATTTTTTGTCTGTCCAACAAAATTTGATTTCTCTAAGCAGATAGGATTCAGCTCAACCCCAGAAAAATAACTTGACTTGAAAGATACAATAGCAACCATAAAATCTCAAACCAGCAGCAGGACCATTATAAGTATATTGTCCAAAAGGGGGAAAAACAATTGGTAACGACTTTAAACTTATTGGCCAGAAGACCAACCTCCATCCTCTTTCCTGTTACATCCTTCCCAACAAACTTTAGGCCATTCTCCTCCAGAACATCAATTACATCGGGATTTACCTGCACCACAGAGATGACTAATCTTCCAGTGGATATTTTAAGAAGCGTGTATCACATCTTCATCCTTCCTAAATCATGCAACTAACCTCGTATCTATGTCTATGCCTCTCATCTATGTACTCTGCATTACCATACCTAGCAAATAAGTATAGTGAATCAAACATCAAAACAAACAAAAGTATAGAAACATGCATCATGCAGAACATATGCATGGTGTTCTACTTGTTCCAGGAGCAACTATCTCAAACAAATGACTACAGATAATAAAATACAGAAAGGCAATATGGAATTATGAGCCTATATTCTCAGTAATATGTGTCATACAGTCTTGCAGTTATGCAATCAGGGGTCTGCAATAGTGTTTTTCGAGATCCTAGCCTCATTGTGCTTCCCATATGTGTTCTTGAACCCTGCATTTAATGTTAAATTACATGAAGCAAATGGTTGCAATTGTTACATGTAAATTAGTAAGTAAAAGATTAAGTCTCAAGTAAATTAGTATGTAAAAGATTAGGCCTCAAGTATATTGCATACCTCAGGCATGAAAATTACAACAGGATCAGATGTTTGGCTTTCAAACTCAGTGCTGTTTGCCTTTTCTCGGCCCACAACCTGATACAAATGAATTGAGGTAAGTTATTACTACGTCAATAGACAAATTGAGGTCACCAGAAGTACATACAGATCTAGCAAACTCAATAACAGAAATCTGCATGCCCAAGCAGATTCCTAGATAAGGGATATGGTTTTCTCTAGCATATTTTGCAGCCAATATCATTCCTCTCACACCACGATCTCCAAACCCACCAGGAACTAAAACACAAGCAGCACCCTGGAAATGAAAAATGCCATAAATCAGCGCCAAAAGAGACTTAACTTCCCAAGATATAATTTTATTAACCACTGTACTACACCCTAACTTCTGCTTTCCTTTTTAAATAATTAATTTGTTACTTGAAAAAGAAAGGTCAAAATTATTGGGACCATTTTGCCAACTATACACTTTCAGAAGGTCAACACCAGGTCATTGAAAGTTTTAAGGAAAGAAGAATAATCTATGAAAGTTAGGCTACATGGGAAATTTAAATGTTCTGAAGAAGCATTACCCTCAAGGTCTCCCATGCAGCAGCATGAGCCTCTGGTGTCTGCATACAGCAGATAAATTTCCATGAGGAAAAGAGAATAATAAGTTATAACAATAGCATAGAAAATTGCAAATAGCAACAATTCATTACTGATATTGCACTGTCATCTTCAAGATCAGAAGCTGCAATCCAATCAATTGATGGCTTCAATGAGCATGCAATACAAGCATGTAGAAGGGCCTGTGAGTAAAACAAATTACACAATGCCAAAATTCAATTGCAATAAAAATTTGAGCGATGGAAAAAAAAAAAAGATGTTATGAGACCAGAGTAGAAAGACCATAATCAACAAGGAAAACCACTACCAATATAAACCTAGAATTCAAGTAATCTGATAAACATAAAGATGCTTCTCTTAGTTGCTTAAAACTATAAGTTCTATTCTATATATTGGGCAGTAGAATAACACACGTATCACTAACCCTTATGCATTCAAAAACTGGATGCCACATTATAACTTTCACTGACCATCAAAACGATTGTAACAAACCTTAATGACAGACAGGTAAGAATCTGTAAGGCCAACATATTTGCCCACCATTGCAATCCGAACCTGCAAATTTCGACATCCTATTGTCACAAGAACCAAACAACACTAATCAAACAAGTGGCCAACAAGTGGGTTAGTGATAATACTAACAGATTTGGTAAGATTATCATAACTCTCAGCCATCTGGGTCCAATCTTGTAAATTGGGTGGTGTTGCAATGCTGAAACAGATTCCATTTACAGTCAGTTAATAAAACCACCATCCATGCACTCAATATCTTGCTCGGAGTAAGATGTATCTTTTTGCTTAAAGGGTTTCGTTTTCTCAATTGACAGCTATCCTTGTATGATCATCCATCAAAATATTAACAATGACTCAAGTCTAAGCTATGTATGAAATGGCCAAAACAAAATTTGATAATCCATAAACAATCAGCTTTACTAATGACGAACTTGAAAATGCCTTACTGTAAATGATTTGATCTCCAAATTAAATCCTGATATCTCGAAAAGGCCAATCAATAACTAACCTGAGTAAATCTAGCTGCTTTAGAATCGCATCATGGGCATTTTGGCTCTGCAAAAGGATAGCATGTTAAAGAAGCTAACATATTTCTTTGATGTATAATGTATTTGAAGCTTTGATATGACCAGAAAACTGCTATTCAACCCACCCTAAGTAACAAAGGAACATGCCAGATGTTTGGAACATCGTGAATGTTCAGAATATTTGCAGCCTGCAGAAGCCATTACAAGCGACATAACAATCTCAAAGAAACAAACTTTGTTGCCATTATGAACGAAAAAACAAAGGTTTCCCAATATTACCGGAACATGGCAAAACTGTGAGAGTTTAGCCTTCGTATTTTCCAAAAGAGGCTGCATTTATTTAGCAAGAGTCAAAATTCTCAAATTAGAAAAACTACTTTGTGAGGAATGAAGCAGCTGCACAACAGGTAAAGGTAGTTATAATCCAAGAAAGAAATTCAGCGTGATTATTCCAAAATGATAGGAACATATTAATAAAAGTTGGGTAAATAAAATCTTGGGCAGTAAAATGTATCTGCAGGGCCCCATAAAAAGAAGAACATCTACAACAGAAATGCTAGCAACAATTCGGAATTTCAGTAGCCTCCTGAAAACAATGCTAGTGCAATCAAAAACTAAAATTAAAAAAAAGGAAACTGATAGCTTTAAGAATGAATATGAATTAAGTACTGATCCAAAATTTCATGAAAAGAATCTTCATCCAATTTCCAGTACTTAACACCCTGGCACATGCATAAATTTGAGCAAAGAAAACAAAGTACCTGAGCTGAGCGACATGCCAGAAGATGAGGAGTCAAACCCAATGCTCTCAATTCACGGACACTATGTTGTGTAGGCTTAGTTTTCTAGATGCGTATAAACAGAATTAATGTCATCCAAGGAGGAATACCATCTACTTAGGTCTCTAGAAAGTATTATATCAAGATTTCACATAATAAAAATATGCAGAAAATTACTTGCTCACCAACAACGCCCAGCACAGGTATCAGGCTCACATGAATGAGGCAGAAGTTATCTTGACCTGAAAAATGGTTAGAAAATTAAGAAATTACTGCAGAAAAAACTAATCATGTATGGGATTAAAGACGCAGTAATTGGTTTAAGCTTACCAACTAAAAAGGATAACTGTCGGAGAGCCTCAATGAATGGCATAGATTCAATGTCACCTGAAAGACACCAAACCAAAATTAAGTAGACATAAAATATGTCTATTAATCAATAACAATTGCAACTTTGTGGACATATGAGATACTAACACATAGTTCTTACCAACAGTTCCTCCCAACTCAATCACACACACATCTGCAGCACCCTCCTTTCCATCCACCGGAATTACTGCAACCGACTCAATCCAATCCTTAATGGCATCAGTGATGTGAGGTACTACCTGCATTTAAAATGCCTGTGTTTTAGAGACCTAGCTAAATATCGACCGTATCTGCTAAAAGAAAAGGAAAAAATAAATAAATGAACCAAATAAACTAACAGTTTCACCTGAACAGTCTTTCCAAGATAATGACCTCTCCGTTCCTTCTCAATGACAGACTGAACAAAGATTATAGAGAATCAACCAGCTAACTACATATCGAAGAGAACTCAAAAATCAATATAAGGTCTAAGTTAAAATCGAGTACCTGAAATATCTTTCCGGTGGTGATGTTGTTATCTTTCGTCAGAGTTAAGTCAAGGAATCGCTCGTAGTTCCCCAAATCTAAATCGACCTTTCAAAAGACACCCAGTTACAGAAACCTTTCAATACATTCACATTACATCTCTACCCACAACTGATATACGTGAAAAACAGCAACAGATACAAACCTCTCCGCCATCATCCAAAACAAAAACCTCTCCATGTTCAAAGGGAGACATGGTACCAGCATCAGTATTCAGATAGGGGTCTGCAGTACATAATACAACAGAAACATCAGATCATCAAAGACAAAAAGAATAAACAAAAAGGAGAATGAAAGTGCCAATCTTGACAAAACTCCATCACCAAACTATGCAATTCGAAACCAAGAATACCCAACTGAGGTATCAAACGGAACAGAAACTACTAATAGCAAAGAAGGCACATGCAAGCAAATTTAACGAACCTATTTTAATAGAGGTCACCCGAAGGCCGCAGGCCTTGAGAACAACACCGATGCTACTGGCAGTGACGCCTTTGCCGAGCCCACTGACAACTCCTCCGGTCACTACCACGTACTTCATTTTTCTCACTAGGTCTCTTTGGCTTTGACTTGGGCAGTTTACTTGAGTTTCAGAGTGTAGACAAAATGTTTGCGTTAATGTCGGAGAGGAAAATCTATACGTTGATGTCGTGAAGTTGTTGTTTCGGAATCGGAATAGACCTAAAACAGAAGAATGAAGTGTTGTAGCAGTTGCCGTAGTTGTTGCTACGGACTTATTAAGAAAGCATTTAAACATAGCTTCTCCACTTCCAATTTTGATGCTTTCTTCGATACCTGATATTTCAATTAAAACATCGAAAGCCCTGCCCGGTGCCCACTCTAATAATTTTGACCACGTAGCACGTACACATTTCTTGTTCTATTTGCTTTATTATTAAAAAAATATAACTTTATTTTAAAATAAAATATTTTATTTTAAATAAGCGTTCAAAGTCAACCTAAAAATAAAATAGGATATAATATAAAACTCTCTTCTTATTTATATATCATCATGTAAGATTACATAGCACTTTGCTCAAAATTTCCACGTTCTCGTTCAAATACAAGTCAACGTTTCATTACAATAACCCAAATATACATATTAAATATATATGCAATGCTCATGAAACTCACTTTTAATTATTACGTTGTTGTGACCGAGTGTCTAAAACTGTCTCGTATCTATTATAGATACTGAGCTCATTGTTAACTATCCCTTATCCATTGGGGATACAAGGCTCATTATACATAGCAAGCCTTTGGCTCTTAATTACATTCTGAGCTTTAAGCTCATTTTCGGTGACTACTTATATCACAACTGTCATTATTTGTTAATACATTCATGTAATGAATTGCATCACATTCACGTTTATATTTATCTTCGAACTATAATCTGGCGTTCAACATACACATTAAGAATCATTTATTTTCACAAATTCACATACAAGGAACACTTCTAATATATTATTCATGCATCAAATTCCTTAGACAATCGATATCCAGAATCAACACAATCAAATTCACAAAATAATTCAATACAAAATTTAAAACAATAGTTAATTAAGTGAGACCGTCTAGGTTACTCACAGTTTGCTCTAAAAAGCTATTGCCTCGAAGTCCCGACAATGTCTAGATGTTGTTGCTCACTATGCTCTTCTAAATCATGCAATACATACACATTTATAAGTATTCATTTATGAACATATATGTATATGGATTCATTAGAGCCAAGAAACTCTTCATTTGGTGAAGATTCAAGGTAAGGTTATACTTAATCTTTTGAATTTTTGAAAGAGTTTTGGTTCATAAAGCTTAAGAAATGTATGAGTTTAAGCTCTCTAGGATCAATTTTAAGAATATGTTCTGTTGGGTTCTCAATTGATATTCCTATGGAATGGGGATTTTTGCCTTTGACGAAGGAAATCAAGAGAGGCAAGAAGAGCAAGGGGAGAGACATTTTTTAGCAAACTTTTAAGCAAGAAAATCAAGATGGGTTTCATGTTTATAATTGAGTAATGAACCATTAATATTTTTTTCAAATCAAGAAAATAAAATGATTTCAATTACTTCATAAATGTTATTTTTATCGCTTTTGAATGATTTACAAAATTGTACATATTTTGGTGTATGAATTGTGAAATGATGATGAAAATGCATATGAAATATTTCGTGCTCATGAAAGACAAGTTTTCAAAATGTGTCATTTGGGCAATTGATTTTCAAGTCATTAATAACATGTTATGTGGGTTTGTGGTAGTCTGTTCTGTCTGTCAAGTGCACTTTGATTAAAGGCTTCTCCCGCCTATCTACTAGTGACATAGAACTCTTTCATGGATTCCCATAAGTTTACGACTATGCAAGACCATTTTGTGGGATTGCGATAGTACGTTCTGTTCACGGCTACACAGGATCCTTATGGGAAATGTGTAGTACGTTGTGTTATGGAATCACCCAAATCATTTTTGATGTGCTTATGTGTTTATGATTTGTGATGAGATTGATACATACATGATTTATTTTATTGTGAGTTTGGTTGAAAATTTAAGAACCATGAGTTTTATGATTCAATGAGAATTTTCTATGACAATGAACATTTTAAATGATTTTGCTTGTTATCCATTATAAACATATTACCCACGAGCTTTCAAACTCACTCCCTTTTCCGTGCCATCTTTAGGTGAAGAGAATGAGATCAAGTAACCAAGAGTCGAAGCACTATTATACTTTTGCAATGTTTTTGTATATTAAGTTAGATTTTGTAAAAACAAGGCTTTAGATGCATTTCAAGAGTTATTTGGGTTTTGTATCTTTTGTATTGTAGATTTTGATGTTGATGATGTAATGTAGCTTGGAAATATCATTAAAGTTTTGTAAAACTCTTATTTCATGATGTTAATGAAATATGAATTTGTGTATAGTTGATTGTTAAGTTAAAATGTGAATTTGTGTATGGATGAGGTGGAGTTGAAATATGAATTAATTAAAGATGAGGTTAATTTAGAATTACGTACATTTAAAGAAGTTATCATTTTGAGATGATAAATTTTGAATACAAATTGTTGTTACATATAAGGGAGATGTATTATCGAAAAGAAAGATAGAAATTGTGTTCTGACTTCAGGGGAAAAACTGGATTGATCTAGGCTGAATTAGGTAGAGTTGTCTTATAAAATGTTGTAGCTTATCCTCTTAGCTTTCAACACTATAAAGTATGAAATTTTTAGATATCGAAGTTGAGAGATATGATCATTATAAATTGGTAATGTTGCATAGGATGTATATTATAACAGCTATAGTGAAAGATGAGAATTTGATGTATGTGATGCATCGTTTGAGTTGAGATTTGGGAGATTTATAAAATCATTTTGGTAATTGAATGGTTAAGAAGTGATATCACATTAGAAGAAGTGAATTTGGGAAGATTATGAGTGAATATGATGTTAGAATGGATGTAGGAACCATTGGAGAGGCTTTGGAGGAAGTTTTGGGTGACATATGTCCGTTAGGTGGACTTTACGTCCATTAAATAGATCTTTTTAGGTGGAAAAGGGCCCCCAGACTAGTGCATGTCCGTTAAACGGACATTCTCGGGTCTAGAAATGTAACATCCCATTACCTGTGGGAAGGTTAGAATGGTAAATGAGAGTGATTAATAAGACCTTAGAGATGTATTTGCATGCTCATGCACAATGTGTCATACACATACATGAGAATAGTTAAAATTTTGCACATAAACATAATTGTACATGTTTTTATGAATAATTCCGGGTATAATTAGATTGAATTGTGATTTCTAGGAGTTTTGAGAATTCTAAATTTTTATGTATATGGAAAATTGTGGTTATATATGTTGAAAATTTGATTTTTAGAGAGTGTAATTGTTGATGTGAAATTTCTTGGGAGATTTTCGAAATTTTACTGAAATTAGGAATAAGTTTTTAAAAAATTATGGCAAATAGGAAAAAGAAATCAAAAGAAGATTTTGAGATAGTTGAATTGTAAAGATGAAAGTTAAGGGAGTTAGCTTAAAAAGAAACTAAGTTAGAGCTTGATATGAGGGAAGTGACAAATGTCTTTAGGCTGTGTACTTTTGCTAGAAGTAAGTTACTGTTCTTTGAGAGTTGATAAGTTTAGTAATATGTCTAAGTTCATTCTTCATCGTCATCTTCTTCAAGTTTTCTTTTCATACAAAGTGTTTTCCATTAAACACCTCCTAAGAGATTCCTCTGTTTTTCCTTTCCACACCAAGCCACTTTGCTATTTGTGTCTTCCACTCTAAAAAAAACCTATCTTTCCTCCTTCAATTTGATGAACAAGTGATGTTTGGGAGTTAGATCTAGCGTTGTTTTTGAAAAATTTGAAGTGAAACCACGTAAGTTATGCTTTAAATGTTATAGGTATTGTTAAAATAAAACTCGAATGATAAGGAATGTAAGATTGAGGACTTGATTTTGTGTATGGGTGTGTGTGTCGTGGATGATGAAATATCTTTGTAAATGTCATGTTGTATCATTATGAATGATCATTAAGGATGTATAATGTGTCATAGAGATGTTTCAGAAGTTAGATGTTGCATTATGGAGTGAGGGTGAGTGCACAAAATTAAGATGAATGGGTACATGTTTGATACCCTATTTTTGGGTTATGGATCAATTATAGACCATGAGTTTTTGTGATGGATATATTGAATTAATTGGGTAGATAATGATGAGGAAATGTAATGGAAGAGATAATTTAGGTAGAAGATGAGTTGGATGTAGAATATTG
>JANTPM010000009.1:22534951-22545934 GCA_025434745.1 Erythroxylum divaricatum
GTTTTTGCATAATATCTCACCTATATCACCATAGTTCATGCTTAGTGATTCTCAACTCACCATCCATACATGATTCAAATTCCAATATCATAATCATCTATAACACAAATCACATACAAACCACTCATTTACTTTCATTTTCAGATTTCTAATTTTTACTCAAGGTTCGGGGTCCAACAGCCTTTGTACATACTTTTTTTAGGATAATTTGTTAGTTAATTGTGATAAATTGATTGTTTTTAACTTTTTAGCTTATGTTTTGTCTTAGTTTCATATAATTGTTTGATTTTGTATAAATGTATGTGAATATGCTTGAATGTGTGTAAATTAGGTTTTTTTTTCTTACATTATATTGTGCGTCTTTTTCTTACATTATGTTTGTATTAATTGCATACATTTTGGGCATGATTAAGTAATTGATTTTGTTGTTAATCAATAGGTTTGAAGGTGGTTTTGAGGGATGGAAAGATAGAAGAACCAAAGAGAAAGTAAGCCGTATGACCCAAAGGAAAGCTAGAATTTTCCTAGGCTAACCCATCACCGATGTTAAGCTTTCGCAAGATATAATTACTATTAGATATTTTCATTTTTTAATCCAAAAATAAAGATGAGAAATTCAGTTTCAAATTAGTGTAATAATGGCCCAATTTGGATAAGCAATCAATAAGATATCACGGATTGAAGTCATCAAAGAAAACATAGTTTTTTGGAAAATTCCAACTGGCAATTTCCTCCTTCCTACGTCATTTTAAGCATTAAATCAGGTATAAAAACTCAATTTTAAAATCGAGAAAGGAGGAGTTCGTGAAAGAAATCCAATGGAGAGAGAAGAATGCATCTTTGAGATAAAACAAAGAGAATTGAAGGTGGATTCAAAGGATTTCAAGGAGACACAAAGCTGACATCATAGAATTCCAGCTTTGCTCTTCAACATATAAGCCTTACTTTATCTGTTTTCTTTCTTCTTTATTGTATTTTGTTGATTGAGAAGGATGTAAGGATATGTTATAAACATGGTGGATGAGATTTTGATGGATTTCCAAATGATTATTAGGGTTGTTATTGCCTAAACTATGTAGTATCTCACATTATTCAATGTTATAGATGTGTTTGATGTTTATGGTTTATATCTATCCATATTTGGCTCACATAGAGATATGGAGTTAAGAAATATATTAATAAGTGCCATAAGAGTGGGATTACACTAAGAATACTCCATATATCAAGTTACCTTGCCATTTGGAGAGACATCTTGAATGGAAAAATAGTTGTCCAAAAATTGTTCATATCCTTTTAATGGTTAAGTGAAAAATAGGAAGTGAGAGATTACATAATTCATTTACTTCATTAAACAGGGATTATTTGGTTCAAGTAATGAGAGTGAAAGAACTAGGACATTAGGAAATTTTAGACTAAACGTAATGAACATTACTAAAGTGAGAGAATACATAGTTAGGTACTGACAATCCCAAGTTGTTAAATTGATACTTTAATTCACCATTTTTTAATTTTGTGTTCTTACTTTTGTGACAACCCTAAAGCGTGTATGTATGACTCTTAATTTTTATATTTTAGATCTTTCAAATCTAACTATTTGAGTTTCCTGAACAAAACAAAATTTGGATCATTTTGGTGACTAACCAATCCCTGTGGAATGATACCTATCTATACTACGATTTGCGATCTATATACTTGTAGGATAAGAGGTTTTAATTTAAAATTTTGAAAATTACCTATCAGAGGTTAGTGCAATTATAACAAATATCCTCCCGTATACGATTGAATGGAGTTCTAGGTTTTTGTTTCATCTCTTCTTTTAATTTTACTTATATTTGATGTATATGTTAAATTCTATATATGCAATGTAATTGTAAATGTTTTTATTTTAGGTTTCATTTCTACTTTGTTATTTCTTCATCATGAACTCTTGTTATAATTTGTAATAGTTAGAGAGTAAAAGATATTGATTATTCTTTTTATTTGATGTTTTTAATGTAATTATTATTTTTTATTTGATGAAATTGTAATATTTTATATACTTTGTATTGTTTTTAATTTTATATTTGTATAATGATTGTCTTCACATTAATTTTGATTAGTAATTATATGTGAAATATCTGAAAATTATTGTTATTAAAAATAAATATTTTTTTAAAAATTAAAGATAATTGTATTAAAGAATAGTCAATTGGAGAATAAACATACTCTCCTATTTCAAGGTTGAGGCAATAAGACACTAAATGAGGAGACAATCATTAGTAAATTAGGCTACTAAAAGAGACCGAATGACATCGTAATAAACAGACCCATAAAAGAAGTTGGACGACAATGTATGAGGCACTAGTCAAGTAAAACGACAACGAACTAAGAGTGAAGTGTAAAAGGAGTAAAGGCCCCTGTCCTTTCTTCAGATCGGTTTCAAGAAATATCCCAATTAGGGTTGGGATCTTCCTTAGGCAATCGTCATCGCCACTCATACCGTTTAGCCTATAGATGAGTAAATCTTTATAGAAACTTCAAATTACTCAAGCTGCTATAATCAACTGTTCCATGTTTCTTGAGAGCGTTTGAGGATCTCGCAAGACAACATGCACTGTCAGGCTTTCCCAGGTAAGAGCCAAAATCCTGTTTCTTCATCTCGTTTGAGTTTGCTCAATTTCTCAACATAAAAATTATTCTCTACTCGTTTGAATAATTGATTATAAAACTTTCGTTGATTTCTTTCTTTTAATATCTCTTGAGTATATATGGTTAGAATTTGCACCTTCCTCTTCCAGAGTGAAGTAGAAGCTTATGTTTCAACTAGGAACTTGACAATCTCTGTGAGAGAATTAGAGGCACCATGCCATAGAGAAAATCTCTAATCCTATTCTAAATAGTGATGGAAAAAGGGTAAAGAAAGAACAAATGGTCTCTTGCTTGTGTTCCTTCCTTACATAGACAACAATTTTAATCTAGACTCGGCATAAATTGAAGTCTATCCATCATTGCTACTTTGTTCCTAATGACTAGCCATAGGAGGATAGCTGTACTTGGTTTAAGTATATTGTTCCAGATTAAATTCTTATTATTATGATTTTCGTAGATTAGGTTAGTTTTTTGTAGAATTATAAAGTATATAGTACAATACACTAATGAACTATTCTACAATTTTTAAAAAACTTAGAGACTATTTCATAAGTTTAAAAATTGCTCGAAATCATTTTGGTATTAACTGATACCGATACAGTATTATACCAAAATCCAATCTAGTACTAGGACTGGTACAATATTCATAAAATTGGTTAGATGTGTGACATTTTACTGAAAAAAAAGTTTGTTACCTAACTATCGAGTACAGAGAACATGTATCATAGTGATATGCTTGATCTAATACTCTCACCTCTATATTTCTTTTAGGCTATATTTGGTTAGGAGATTATTAATGGAATGGAATGTAAAGTAATATGATTTCATCATTTGAGAGAAGGGCTTATAATGGAATAGAATGAAATAGGATGGAAGGGGAGAGTTTCACATTACATCATATTCTATCCTAAACAATAAAAATAAGTTACTTCTGATTTGGAAGGTTTATGATGAAATGTAAAATGATAAATAGCATTACCTATATTTCATTATGAACCCTTCTTCCAAACAACATTTCAATATATTACATTATTCCATCTCTTCCAAACAACAATTTTTTAATATTACATTTATTTACATTCTATTCCATTAAAAATCATTACATTTTATTTAAAATCTTATGTCTATCCAAACATCTCCTTAGTTAACTAAGCTCTATGTAAACATTATACATATTAGCTTTTCAATTGTACCCAAAGGAATGAATACCATTCTGTATCGATCAGTACCAGTCAAAAAATGGAACAGTATTCATTCCTTTAGTATCGACCTTTAATATTGCTCAGTACTCGATACCAAACAAATTCGAAAAAGTTAAGGACCAACTTGTAATTTTTAGAAACTTTTCCCTAAAAATGCTAAACCTAAACCGACCCCCGGACCTCTGCACTCTGTCAATCTCTCGCGAACCTTCTCATCCTTGCTTCTGTCTCTCTCTCTCTCTCTCTCTCTCTCTCTCTCACCAACTCTGCCACCACTGTCGTTCCTCCCGTCTCTGTCTTCTTCGCTCTCTCGAACCTTATTCTACCTTCCTTCTCATTTTTTCTCTCTCTCTCACCGAGTCTCACTTCTTCATTCACCACCGCCGTTGTTCTCTCTCTCTCATTCTCCTCTTCATCTTCGATGATATTGGTGACTGGTCCCTCTCTGACAATGCTGCTCCTTCCCTCATCCTTCTCGACTCCTCCCTTGGTGTCCTCTGAAGATGCCACCGTCCTCAACCTTTGTCCATGGCGACCACCGCATCACGTTGTCGCCACTGAACGTCTGAAGGAGGAGAGAAGGTCGCAAGTTGGACACATCTACACCGGAAGCCATTGGAAGCCTTTGACCCATTACCCACTCGAAGACCTGAAGACCCAAAGCAAGTGAATTGTTTTTGGGTGTGTTTTTTAAGTTTTTGAATTTTTCCTGCTTAATTGCATTTTTTATTGTGTTGGATTAGATGATGGATTTGTGAATTGGTTGGATGTTGGAACTTGGTTTTGTGATGTGTAATTTGCATGTATCTGGGTTGGATATTGAAATTGAAATGTTGAATGATTACAGTTTTGTTTTGTCATTTGTGATTTGAATATTAGAAATGGAATTATGAATGTTTCAGTCACGGTGATGAATAAGTTGTTTGTTTTTCTGCTTCAGTCACGGTGATGAATGAGTTATTTTGTTGCTCTGATTCAGTCATGATGATGAATGAGTTGTTTGGCTGCTCTGTTTGGTTATAAAGAATAAAGATTGGTTTAAGTCTAACATAAATTTATGATAAGTTTTTGGATGAATGAAATGTACTGTCAATTTTGAAACTTGAAACAACTTAAATTTAAAACATACATAAACTGATAATATTAA
Source organism: Erythroxylum divaricatum (assembly GCA_025434745.1). Classification (NCBI taxonomy): domain Eukaryota; kingdom Viridiplantae; phylum Streptophyta; class Magnoliopsida; order Malpighiales; family Erythroxylaceae; genus Erythroxylum; species Erythroxylum divaricatum. The sequence continues at coordinate 22,539,929 of JANTPM010000009.1, forward strand.
AGTTGTAAAATTGTAAAAACTTAAATCATTAATTGACAATTAACGTTATAATTTTGTAACTTGTAAATAAAAAATTTATTTTATTTTTAATATTTGGGTGTTGACTTAAGCTAAATAATTAGTTGAGTATAAAACTATAAAATTGGAAATTAATAATAATTTGATTGTAGTTAATGATAGTATTTACCTATTTGGTTATTAGTTTTGAGTATAAAATATGTTGAACTTGAATTATTTAGTAAATATATGTATAGACAGGGTATCATAAATATTTATAATAGATAATGTGTGAAAGTAGCGATGTAATCAATGTATCCCAAAAAGAACTTTTTTGTTTTCAAATTGTGAATATGTTGTTATTGTAGGTTCCAATCATTTATACTTAGACTTATTAATGTCAATTAAAAATTGTAAAAGCAATTTATATATTTAAGAACAAAATATAAAATGGTGTATATAATATTACGGTTTGTTAGAAATGAAAAGAAGATTCAAAGCTTTAAATAAGGAAAAATAACATTTCAAAAGAAGTTATATCCTTCAACTTAATCGGTTGATCCTCATGTTATGAATAAATCTTCCAAATTGATCATCATGTTATGAATACATATGTATGAACAATTGTATAAGATATGTCATTTATTATTTGGCAATTATGTAAATTATATCATACCCTTCAACTTGATCCTCGTGTTTGGAACTTTGAATTGAAATTGTTGAAAATTGTTAGAAATGGAAATTGTTTTATAAATATATTATTGGAAATGGAAATAGAAATTATTAGAAATGAAAATTGTTTATGTATGATTTGTGGATGTTAAAAATGGAAATTGTTTTATGAATGTATTGTGATTATTGAAAATGGAAATGGAAATTGTTGAAAATTTGTTAGAAATGGAAATGAAATTATGAATGTTTCATGATTATTGGAAATGGAAATTGTTAAAATTTGTTAGAAATGGAAATTATTTATATATGATATATGGATGTTGGAAATGGAAATTGTTTATGTATGATTTGTGAATGCTGGATATGGAAATTTTTTTATGAATGTATTGTGATTATTAGAAATGGAAGTGGAAATTGTTGAAAATTGTTGAAAAGTGAATTGAAATTATGAATGTTTTGTTAGTATTGAAAATGAAAATTGCTAAAAATTGTTAGAAATGGAAATTATTTATGTATGATTTGTGGATGTTGAAAATGTAAATTGTTTATTTATGATTTATGGATGTTGGAGCTGGAAATTGTTTTATGAATGTATTGTGATTATTAGAAATGGAAATGGAAATTGTTAAAAATTGTTAGAAATGAAAATAAACTTATAAATATTTTGTGATTATTAGAAATGGAAATTGTTAAAAATTGTTAAAAATTGAAATTAAATTATGAATATTTTGTGATTATTGGAAATGAAAATTGTTAGAAATGGAAATTGTTTATATATGATTTGTCGATATTGCAAATGTAAATTGTTTATGTATGATTTGTAGATGTTGAAACTAGAAATTGCTATATGAATGTATTGTGATTATTAGAAATGGAAATGGAAAATGTTAAAAATTGTTGGAAATGAAAATAAAATTACGAATGTTTTGTGATTATTAGAAATGGAAATTATTAAAAATTGTTGGAAATAGAAATTGTTTATGCATGTTTTGTGATTGTTGGAAATAAAAATTATTTATGAATGTTTTGTGATTAATGAAAATGGAAATTGTCGAAAATTGTTGGAAATGAAAATTGTTTATGTATGATTTGTAGATGTTAGAAATGGAAATTGTTGAGAATTGTTTGAAATAGAAATTTTTTTATGACTGTATTATGATTATTGGAAACAAAAATGGAAATTGTTGAAAATTGTTAGAATTGGAAATAAAATTATGAATGTTTTGTGATTAATGAAAATGAAATTTGTTGAAAATGGAAATTGTTGGAAATGGTTGAAAATGGAAATTGTTTTCTGAATGTTTTGAGATTAATAGAAATGGAAATTGTTTTATGTATGTTAGAAATGGGAAGTGTTTATATATGTTTTGTGTAATTATACATGTTGAATGTTTTGAATTGTTAGCTTTTGACTTATAGTGAATTGTGTTATATGAAATTGAATTGTGTGTAATGTAATCATACAGAATGAGTTATATTATATAAAATGGATATGCATATTGTATACTAAAATTATGTGTTATTTATTTTTATGTGTTGTTTATTTTGATATATGCACTCATGATCAACCCACTTCAGGAAGATATAAGGATCCAGCTTGGGTTCATGCTGTATTGGTTCCTAGTATGAGGAACTGTAGTGCCCCCTTACTGTAGGGTACATACCGGGACGCCTGCGGGTCATTCCGGTACATATCCTACGATAAGGGCGAGCTACGAATGACCACTACAATCACTTCATATGGCATCATAATAAAACATCAATATAAAAATCATAATCTTTTTGAAACCAACTTTTTCCTAATTTCATTTCATCAAAATTAAACTATTTACACATCTATCATCCTATACTGTCTGTACATCAATCCAAAAACCAAGTACAAAGTGCTACATGAAAGAGAAAAACAACAGATTTATCTAGGTCATCCCAAAAATTCCAGCTGATCAACCTGTGAGTCATTACTTCTCTCGCCAAAATAATCTACACAGTTGAAAAAGTCACTCTGAAGCTAGGAGTCTACTCTCGGTCCTGAAAAGACAACGTTGCAATTTTGGTGAGTTTTGCGAACTCAATGAGATAACCATCATCGATAGTTCACTCAATTCATACAACACATTAAACATAGCACAATTTTCCATCGATCATAAGTCACACATTTTTCACATAAGGAACACTTTTGTTTTCACATAAGTATAAGGCATTTTGTCTTTCACTCAATCAAGCATATTTAATCAAATACATATGAAATGCTCAGGTGACACTTTTCTAATTATTACGGTGTTGTGACCGAGCACCTGAACTGTCCCATATAGTGCACATTAAATATTGAGCCTGAAGCTCTAAATCATTGTTGAGCTCGAGGCTCAAATACACTCGTTGAGCTTTAAGCTCTAATCGGTGGTTGCTCCGGTCACAACTGTCATTATCTGATTATGCATTCATGATAAAATGCATATGTCACAATCAATCAGCATATTTCACATTCAATCACATATGTCATAATCAACCACATATGTCACAATTAATCACATCATAGACACGTAGGTCTCAAATTCACATACAAGTAGCACTTCTATAATACAACTCCCCAGTACACAGTCATCAGACCTTCTGTCCTGAATCCACAATCACAAACAAATCACAGTCCCACTATTATCCACCACAAATCATAAGCAAGCAATAATTGAGAGAAACCGTCTAGGTTACTCACTGGTTGCTCCCGAAGCTAATGCCTGGAAGATACGGCAACGTCTGAAAGTTGACGTTTCAGTTGCTCCTCTATAACAAATAGCATACACGATATCACAATTTGCACTATTAAAAGTATTCAATAATGCACATATATGAAATGAATTATGTACAATGCATGTTCATGATAATCTCGGGTATCACTCCAAAAATTCTTCTCAACACTATCCCCATACCAAAGCTCATTTAAGTATAACTAACACTTAGGTTTATGCCTCACTAAAACTATTGAAATCACAATTCATTACTCATTGGCTTAGTTTCAGACTTTCCAAAACACCTTTTCGGGTCTACTGTTCACAGATAATCAGGAGGTGAAATTGAGGTAATTTGGTCATACTCTCTTCTATAAAAGTGTTCCTCTATGTCTTATCTTTCCATTGACACCAAAATCACTCAATTTGGTTCAGTAATATGGAAGATATACCTCAAACATTCTCAGACTATTCTTAATCAAAAACAGTTCACTATATACAACTTCCATCTAGATATTGAAAACCTTAAAAACTGAATCAAGATTAATCTTCTCTTGATATTTGTATTCCTATTTCTCTAGTTTACTCCAAATCAAAAATAACCTCAATTGGAATCCTACAAATCAAAATATCATCAAAATACTAAAGTATGTTCAGTAGAATAACACCAGTTCATACTATTTAGGAGTACCCTCATTGTACCTGTTCTACTTTTTCACTTAATCTTCTCAATTTGATTCAGAGGTATATTTTTTAGCGATGTAGATCAATGTCATACAAGTCCAATGGTTCAAGAATCAAGTCATTTGGATGTCTAGAGAGGAATTTATGACCAAAAGAAACAACTATGTCCATGACCTCAATCGTCTCACTTTTTGCGTCTCATTTTTGCGTCTCATTCTTTGCGTCTCACTTTTTGCGTCTCACTTTTGCTTCTCACTTTTGCATCTCATTTTCTTGCGTCTCACTTTTGTGTCTCACTTTTTGCTTCTCACTTTTTCATCTCACTTTTTTGTCTCACTTTTTGCGTCTCATTTTTGTGTCTCACTTTTGCGTCTCATTTCTTCCCTAGAACGTCTCTACTTATAAGGATCATAACTTTTGACTCCGACGTCCAAAATTTACAAACTTTATACCGTTACAAAGTTGGAAAGATCATCTATAAATTCCAAACAGACAATTTTGTCAAAATCTATCTATATCAATCCAGATTTTCTCCCGACGTCAGAACATGAATTTTACATTCCTCTTCCAAAGTATTGCACCCAGTTCTTACTTTATGACAAATTTTGAAATTCTTAGAGACAGAATTGAAATTTGATGTCTTCACACGAAATATAACCATATATCTCTAGGTTAATCCAAATTAAGAATCATCTCATTTGGACAACAAGAGAAAATGTTATGGATATCAAACTAAAGCACACTCAGTGAATATTTTTCCAGATTTTCAACCTTTCAATATTTTACAACACCCAATCGCTTATGATCGTTCAAAACACTAAATTGACACTATAACCAGATTTTTGATCCCCCAATGACACAGTATTTATGAAAAAACATGTAAATGCCATTTTCCATGCAATTGAAGGTAACTTATCTACTTTATTTCATAAATCCCCAACTCTAAAGGATTTTTTTCCACCACTTACCTGCTGAAAACTCCAAAATCTTCAAGCCCTAAACTCTACATGTTTTAGTACTCCACTGAGTACAATGACCAACTTTTGGTTTTTTCTTAGGATAAAGGACACAAATGACAAAGTGGGTTTGGTGAAGGAAAGTAAAAGTGTAGAGGTTTCTTAGAAGGTATTTGACGGGAAACTTTGTGTATGAGAAGAAAATTTTGAAGAAGATCATAATGAAGGAGGAACTTAGACAAGACTTAACTTGTTCCCTCTTCAAGAATAGTAACCTACTTCTAATAAGAGTACAAAAGCCTAAGTGACACTTGTCGCTTTCCCACTACCTAATCTCTAACTTAGTTTCTTTTGAAACTAACCCCCTTAACTTTCATCTTTGCAATCCAACTATCTCCAAAGCTTCTTTCAATTTCTATTTTCCTATTTTCGATAATTTTCCAAAAACTTATTCCTAATTTCACTAAAATTTACAAACACCATACTCCCACTAATCACTGATATTTCCTATGTCAAACATTTATAATTCTCAAAAATTCACAAATCAATCTAATTATACCCAAAATTATTCATGAATGCATGTACAATTATTTTCATGTGCAGATAAATTTACTATTCATGTATAAGTGTATGGCATAATATGCATGAGCATAAAGAAGCATTTTTAAGCCTCTCATTAATCACTCACATTTATCATCCTAACCCTCCCATAAGTAATGGGATGTTACAAGATCTCACTACATTTATTCACTAAGATGGTTAGTTAACAAAAGCTAAAGTATATCACTATAAATGACTTCCATAAAATCAACGAGAGGGGAAACCTATGTTGGACCCCAAACTTTTGATGATAATTAGAAATATCACAATGAATATTAATGAGAAAAAAATTGGTGAGACAATTTATGAATTTAAGAAAATTTGCTGAAATTAAGAAAAATTTATGAGAAAAGAATTGTTTAGTTTAGAGGACT
>JANTPM010000009.1:22577075-22592300 GCA_025434745.1 Erythroxylum divaricatum
GGTCAATTGGTTCAAGCACAATCTCAATATCAAACACAACTAGGCAGATAAAGAGGGTTAACACAATCACCAAAAGATATATATGAGACTTTATATATTGAGCATTGAAGTTCTACATTAACCAATCCATAACACAAGACATCGTTCAACACTTGATTAAACTATAATCAAGCTAATCTAACTACGAGAAGTAAACCCTAACTTAGGAATTTACAACAGTGTAATTAAACTTGACGATGTAAGATTAACTCCCTTTTTAAAACCGGTGAACTCAAGTCGATGCGACATCTTCAATAGGAAATGTGGTTTAGCTACGCATGACTCCAGACTCTCTCATGACTGGTAAAGATTGGACGTCTCCCATGGTAGCAGAAGATACTGACGGTTGAGTAGAAATGATGGTGATGATCGAAGATGATAAAAATGGGAAATGATGGTGGAAGAGATAGTCGTCTCTCCTGCCTCCAAAACGTCTCCGAAAGATATCCCTTTCTTTGACCTAAAAATAGCAAGGTTTTTAAATGATGGATGAGGGTCGGGTCGGTACAGTGAGAGATCTTTCCAAATGAAGTCCGTGTATTTGTCTGCTCACCGCGGCGAGATGTTTCTTAGACGTCGCAGCGTGCCTTCCTGGATTGCTCACCGCGGCGTGTTATTTGATTGATGTCGCGGCATGCTCCTTTTGATCCTCGCCGCGGCGAGATGTTTTGTAGGCATCGCAGCGTGCTCCTTTTGGATCCTCGCCGTGGCATGCTACTTGCGTTACGTCGCGGCATGCAGACTTCTTCTCAACCTTTTGACTCTTTTTCTCCCCTACAATATCAAACAACAATTTTGCAGTATCAATTATCCTTGGAAAGATTATGATGAAATTAATGTCAATTTGTGACAATTTACTATCAAATTGTATAAAATGTAAGCTCATTGAAAGGGATTAATTAAGGCATAAAAATCACAAATTAAGAATCAAAAAGTACATTACGAACAGTAAGAGTGTAGCCAATTAATAAGATAAACTTAGGCTCAATCACATACTAAAAGCTTAAAGGGCCCATCTAATGTCGTGATAGCTTTATAATGTGTGATAAACATTAATTTTCTTTTGGTCTAGTAACTAGGCTTTCATTAAATGTTATCTTAAAGATAGATTAACATATGAGGGAGATGACCAGATTCCAGATCTACCATCTAAATTTGAATCATATAATGATGATTAGTGTAAATAGCATGAAATTTGTTTTTCAATTTGGTTCCATTTAAAGACTCCAAACTTCTTTTTTAAACATTTCTATCAAGACATAAAGTATAATCTTATAACTATCAAGACACAAGGTTTAATCTTGGTCAATTTAAAGTTTTATAATGAAAAATTATTTTGAACACCTTATCTAACATCTCTAATGTTTATATATGACTATAAATTATATTATGTAAAGGATTTATGGTAGTTTTGTCCAAACAAGGTAATGGTAAAAGTGATTCTAAGATTTGAGCATTCAGATAACACTCAGAAACTATTGTTATAGGAAAATCAAAACTTTATATGTTTTTTATTGAATTTATCCACTAAAAGTTCCTTCAAAGCAAGCCATCACCTTTCCATCTTGTTCAAAATTCAATCTTTAACATAATTATTGATGTATTAGCCCAATGTCACCCTCCTCTAGTTTAGCACCCCACTCCTGCCAAACACGTACCTAACATCTATGGGTGATATTCGAGTCCGTGCCTCACAAGGATGGCGTGTTAGTGCACTAAATCAGTCAAAACTCAATAAATTTTTTTTAAACCACAAATATACTATGCAAAAATGCATAATCAAATCAGACTCGCTTTATTCGTAAACTTTTTCAATCATAACAATACAATCAATAGAATTTTCAATAGCCATTTGGGCCCTTTCACAAAAACAAAAAACTTTAGTTATAAAGTCTTTAAATTATAGCATAAATCATATACACCTTTTTACAAAACTTTCAGAATACATAATTTGATATAAAAGTTGTGGAATATACAACACCATACAAAAAGAAAGAAATAAAATGCAAATGTGAATTGATCCTAACCTCTATCCCTCACTTGTATGTTGTAGGGACACTACCATTTGCTTAACGGGGTATTCTTCTGGTCTTGAAAAATATTTGCAAATTTTGGGTGAGTTTTGCAAACTCAATAAGTGACCATCATCGATGGCTTACCCAATCACATAACAAATAATTCACATTCACTTCATTTCACATTTCACACTTAGTCATTCGTATTATACATATGCAGTGCACATGAGACCCACGTTCTATTTATTACTTTGTTGTGACCGAGTGTCTAAACTGTCCTGTATCCATTAAATACTGGGCTCATTACTATCTGTCCCTTATTTGCTTGAGGGATACAGGGCTCATTTTACATAGTGAGCCTTAGGTTCTTAATCATTTTTTAGCTCGAGGCTCTTTTTCACACGTTGAGCTTTAAGCTTTGATAGGTGACTACTCTAGTCACAACTACCATTATGTTTCATGCATTCATGAAATGAAATGCCTCAATCACATTTGTATATTCTCATTCACTCACATTCACATATCATCAGACCATAATCTGGCATTCAACATTAGCATTGAGTATCACTTTTTCATCATTATGCATGATCACACTTTCCTTCGAAACTAAGTCTGGCATTTAACAACCAAGTCATGTATCACATGTTTCATCCAATTCACCTATAAGGAGCACTTCAATATTTCATTCATACATCACATTCATCGAACCTTCTGTCTGGAAATCAACACAATCAATCACATTCATAACATCATCCAATAGTCAATTAATACAAAATTCAAACAAAACAAACAATAAAGTGAGACCATCTCGGTCTACTCACAGTACGCTCCAGATTAGCATTTGCCTTCAAATTCTAGAAAAGTCTTAATATGGACATTAACCTGAACATCAAAATTATACATACACACGAAGCACACATGTTAATAATTGCACAATTATAAGTATTCCTTTATTCACAATTGTGTATAAGGAATATGTATAATGCATGGTCGATGACAATCCCAGGTATATTGTCAAATTCTCATTCACTTTTGATACCTCCTGTTGATCTCCTTTGAATCAAAACTACATTCATATGAACATCTTCATTCCCATTATACTCATGCCTTTGGTATTTTGATGTCAACAGTTCATTCACTAATGTTATTCTAATATTATATGACCTTACAAGATCTAAATTCTTATTTCTTCTTACAATATCTCCAAAATTCTATACCTTCAGTTCAATTTTTGCATGATCATTTTTACAAGGAAAATGAAGTAATTTGATAACACTTTATTCTATAGAATTGTTCTCCTATCTCTTAAGTTTCTAATGACACTAGGATCATTTAATTGGGTTTAGAAATCTGAAAGTTATTTTCGCAATATTTTTGAACTATTCTCATTCTAAAACAGTACATTAGATTCACTTTCCATCCAAAATTTGAAAGTCTTAGAGTATGAATTACAATTCAAATTCTTCATATATTTGTAGCATATTTCTTGAGTTTACTAAAAATCAAATTTCATCTCATTTATATAACTACATAACAAGTTATGCCTAAAATACCGAAGTATGTTCAGTGAAAAATACTCCAGTTATCATTTTCCAGAACTCCATATTAATTCCATCACAAATTCATCAATCAATCTCTCCATAATGATTTTTTATGGTTATAATTTTTGGTTAATATGAATACCAATGTGTTATGAGTCCAATGGTTCAAGTTCCATGTCATTTGAAGGTCAGAAGAAGAACTTATAGCCAAAAGAGTAAAGGATGTTCGCATAAGTCCACTTTCACTGCACCTTCATTATGCACAATCGTGCACAATTCCAATTGCGACTCCATTGTCACCCTCATGTTTATGCATGACAGTGAGATCCCTTGTGACCCTTAAGAGTCATGATCGTGCCCAAGCACGATCGTTCACACCCCTTTTCTTTTAACTTCTTCCAACAAATCCCAAAAGTAGACATTCGGTATAATTTTACTCTACTTTTTGACAATGAAAATGAAGGATTCAGGCCAAACATCCTTCTTGAAAATTATTCCTTTACGTCCTAAATTTCAAATGAAACCAATTTCATGCAAGTTTGTTTGATATTCTGCACGTTATACTAAAAACACTACAGACTACTCCAAACCACGACAGAATCCATGAACTCAAATTAGAGCTAACTTTTGAAACTCTTATAGATAGAATTAAATTTTGATTCCTTCATGAAAAATGTAGCCATATGTTTTTAGTTTAATATGAACTTAAAATAATCCCATTTGTTTGTCTATAGGCCAAGATATGGCAAAAATACAGATGCATGTTCAATGAAAACACTGCATCTGTATATTTTCTAGCACTCTTTATCATCATTGCATCTTAGTTCCTCTCTTTTGCTTAGTCAATCACTTCTAGCCTATTTCCTCAATTTTTCATCTTCATTCCTACTTCCATTTCAGTTCAATTTCAATCACAACAAATCACGATCTATATTTGATCATTAACCTAAAACAGAACATACACATGTACCCAATCATCATCAATTTTCTGCACACATGTTTTACTTTATTATCCCCTTCTATCATCATATATGCTTCTATTTAACAAATCAAGAATAGTTAACGCTAATACTTACTTGTTTATCTTCAATGTCTTCAAATCACACTTAACCCTAGCTTCCTTCTCTTACATGTACATCGTCAATCAAAGATAGTAGGGCTAGGTCTTTAGTGACAAATATGATGAAGTAGCAAAAATGATAGTAACAAATGGAGGTGAGAGAAAGCTTCAACATTGATGGGATGAGAGTGAATATATGTGAGTAAAGAAAAGAGCAAAGGAAAGAGATGAAGAGAAAGGGCATGTATCGCTTTTGACAAGTGAAAGACCATTAAATGGTCTTTAATTTGGGTTAATAAAATCGTGAGTGGTGAGTGGCAAGTGTTGTAACTCTTGTTACTTGCCACTTGTCCTCTTTTTGTGGTCTCTGATTGGTTGTTTTATTTAACTAGTCCATTTGTCTCTAATTTCTACTTCAATTGTCTCTCAATTTTTAATGGCATAAATCATTAAATCCCAATGTCATATAAAAAAAATTTACACAGCCATTTGACATTTATTTCTACCACTATTCATCAATTATTCTATGACTTGATATTTTTTCTAGTCCAAAAATATCCTGAATCCTCGAAAAATTCACAAACTTCACCGAAAATTCTAAATCAATAAAATACACTCTCCAAATCAATTTCCAGGATAGAAAAATGACAATTCTCAATATAACACATTTATAATTCAATTATACCCGAAAAATGTCAAATGAGTGTATGTACAGTCATTTTATTGTGCAGAAATTCAAATTCATGTGCTTGTATGCTACATTATGCATGAGTATGAAATGCATTTTTCTTAATCTCTCTTTGATCTCACATGTACTAAATTTTTAGGGTTCTAACCCTTGGTATGAAAACAGGATGTTACAATTAACCTCTCTCGGAGGCTCATATAATTTGCTTTATTTTCCTTCCTTGTAATCCAAAAAAAATTGACTGGTAACAAAAAATTGTGAGCCAAAAACTTATTGATAGAAGTCTTTTGGGTTTTCTCGCTATATTTTGTTAAGTACGAAAGTGAGTGACAAATTAAGTAGAGTTATTGTTTCTGCATTATTGAGCAATGGAAAAAGGTTTGTATTCTGAAGCTTAGGAGGTGGTTGATTCGTACAGGAGAATGATAATAGGAATAAGAATGAATATAGTAAAGAATGAAAATGGATATTATCATTATAACTATGATGGTTGGTTAAAAGGAAGGAATGATTACCATTACCGTTAATAGTGGTTAGCTTGTAAGAATACTAAGAAATAAAAAATTAGTATAATTAATTATATTATAATTAATTAATTACAATATAATTATTAATTAATTAATGAATTATATTTTAATTAATTATATTGTAATTAATTGATAATATTTTAATTACAATATTTTAATTAATGAATAATTATATTTTAATTATTTATATTGTAACTAATTAATTATATTTTAATTAATTGATTAATTATATTTTAATTAATTGATTAATTATATTTTAATTAATTAATAATAATATTTTAATTAAGTATATTGTAATTAATTAATTACAATATTTTAATTAATGAATAAATTATATTTTAATAAATTATGTTTTAGTTTAAAAAAATTATTAATTAATTACAATATTTTAATTAATTAATAATTATATTTTAATTAATTATAACAAACACATCCTTACATGACACTGATACTCATTCCTTTAGATTAGGAGAGGAATGTGGTATTACCAAAAAATGGGTAATTAAAATAATGACTCTATAATTATAGTCCCTTATCAAACTCAATCTTTCATTTCATAACCATTCTTTTTTTTTTCATAACCGCTGAATAAGCAAACCCTTAAAATAGAATAAAGAATATGAATATACATATGTCAGCATTTCATATTTTATGAAATTGCTTACACATAGTTTCACAGCATAGATACGAGAAATTTATAGATTTCCTTGACTGTAAAAATCTGACGATTTGAATTTTTTAAGGAAAATCCTAAATTTCGTAGCTTAGATGTTTGTGGATTGTATGCAAAACCTTCGGATTTGATTATTATTAATGTTGAATTGATTCCTTACGTACGAAAAAATATATAAATATCAGAGAATCCTAACGTTCATTGCTAGCACTATACATCAAATTTTAGGAATAGATCCAAGGGTTAACCGCCAACCCAAACGTTGGGAATGATTACTAACGTCAGCTCGGTCGGCTGCCGACTTAATATTTTTAGTTCTAAATATTATGTTTACAATTCAATTACTTATAATTTGATCCTAATAAATTGTAAAATTATGGATAAATTGAAGCTTATAGAAATTACTTAAGGGTGGCTTGTTTATTTTATAGTTAACGAGTATGAATATAAGTAATGATATGCACAATTATTTGTATTTATATATTAAAAGATAATAAACATTTCTAATTAGTGTATGAGTGTTTTACAAGTCTTACGAGAGAATCAATCCCAAAAATTAGTATGAAGGATAGGAGAGCTTATAAACCTATAAACTCCACATAAATTTCTCTTATTATCGATGTGGGACAATCCGTAACATTCTACCACGCTTTGTAATCCAAGTATCAGCAGGTTAGCTATGTGCTAGATCTTTTCTAGTCTTAAGTGAATATTGTTATATTGGCGTCACCACCCACACACTCACGAGTTAGTTGTGCACTATACCTTTTTTAACTCTGGGCGAATAATGCAATGCTGGCATTACTAGGGCGTGTCATGAGGACATAAAGGAGTGGTGTTATCTTTTATACAAATTGTTACAAGTTTTATAAAAGAATCAACTCCAAAAGTTAGCGTAAAGAGTAGGAGAGCTCATAAGCCTATAAATCTTACATCAGTTTCTTTTATTATCGATGTGAGACAATTAGACCGTAACAGTGTGATTGCTAAATTATGTATAAATTCACAATGGTATATGTTGTATGGTATGTTAATGGATTGTTAAAGGTGAACATTAATATAAAATTTATAAAAATTATTATGTGTTGTATGGTATTTTAGTGGATTGCTAAAAATTAATATACAATTTATAAAGTTCTTGTTTTTTAATATGTGTAGCATGTTGTTATATAACTGAAAGCATTAACGTTAAGTTATTTTTTTAGTAGAAGAGGGAAATTATAACATTCCAGCTCGCTTGTCCCTCCAAATTAAAAATCAAATCAAAATCACCGTCATCACTCAATTCACACTTACCGACAAATTCTTCGTCTCCCAAATTACACGCATCATCCAGATCTCCACCACCACGTTCAATATCAACTTCAACATCGTTGGCTCTCTTAAGTCAACACCTCCCAAATCATCACCAACACCACTATCATCACCTCCTATGTCAACACTAAGAATATTATCACCTCCCATATCAACAACCTCATTTTCATGCCAGTTATCAAGTTATATTAACACAGGTATTGATCCAAGTAAACATCAACTATATCATGAACCTTTAATAATTTAATCAAATCCAATGCACTCTGATTAGATTCTAGCCTCCTTAATCCATTATCTAACCCCTTTTCAAGAATCAAATACTATATGCTAACAATATTTGTATAGCATAATATAGCATCCGTGTGATATACCTCTCTCAAACTCACATAACCCAAGTCTATGTTTTCAAAATTTTTAGGCGCCTTGTCTACTGTTCTAAATAACCTTATGTTAGCCTTTCCATTTATCGCCATATAACAAAAAATAAATTAGTCTATAATATTAAAAAAAAACATATCTATAAAAAAAATTGATTAAGTAATATTCATCAACCATATTTAAAGAAAACAACATAGTCTACAACTAAAAAAGGATCTAGTAAATCAACTTACATGGCAAAGATCGAAAAATTATACAGTCCACAATATAAGTACTTAATAATAAGATCGGGTTATGAAATAAGGTTTTAAGGACCAACAAGAGTTGGTGTGTCCCGCCTAATCTTACTTGACAACAACTTTATACATACTCAAGTAAACATTCATATGATTACACAATAAATGGAAGAATTATTACAAATAGTTAGAAATGGAGATCATAATTCCCATAATCAATGAACAACCCTTTCTTTTAACATAATACTTCAGAACTACTAATATTGCTATGAGTCAAAATATACTAATAAAAATCATACACCATGCACCTTGAAAGCACTTTAATCAAATTCCTTACAAGCAAAATCATTCCCAGAATCAGTTTCTTTTATCGATTTGATACAATGAGGTTAGATGAATTAAACAAATAATGGCAAGCATATAACTTATGTTTCTATGTTCTGTAATGTTGCTCCCAACTGGCTCCGGTTAAGGATCAAGGTGGGTGTAGCAGAAGACCAAACAACTCACTGAAGCAAAGATAAGTAGTGTTCTTAGAAAGCATCCAAATAGGAGTTTTCTATTATACGTACAATATGAATAAACTGGCCGGATAACGATACCAAACAAGCTAGAATATTACATCAACAACAGTAAGGGACGGAGCTATGTTATAAGGGAGGGGGGCTACAAATATTTTGTTAAAAAAAATTACTTATATAATTAAAATTTTTAAAATTACAAATATAAGTGCCCCTTAAAAATATAAGTACTCCCTTAAATGTTGGCCCCCAATCTCTTCTTAGAGTTGAGTCTGACTCCGTCTCTTACAACAGTCAAAGAATAAAAGGCTAAAAGCGAGTTAATCCAATTGAGAAAAGAAAACTGACATTCAATGCCAATAAACTTAGGCTCCCAGATCCACCAAACGTGCTTATAAAGAATAAAGGAGGCTTAACAAAGTCTACAAAATTGTTCATGAGTAACTTGTATGGATTTTTGAATATGGGTGTCGAGTACCCTTCTGGGGCTAAGCCCCAACGCGAGCTAACGTATAAGCTGAGAAACTAGGCCTCCTCGGCATCGAGAAAGCCCAATTAGGGTCAGAAAGCTATGCAACGACAGGTCGTTAAGCCCCAAGTTTCGTTGCTGTCATTGCCATTGCAAGCAATACTAAAGTGGCTTCTGACGTGGATTACTTTCATTGGTTAAGACAATTTCAAGTTCGACCTCATTGGCTAGTAACACCAAAGGACACGTTGCAAGTGAGTGACCCAAGTCAAGTCATCGCTTGCAAATGACTTCCAATTTAAAAAAAAAAAACGCAAACATAACGGAACTAACAGTTTCGATCAGCTCGGGGACAGAGGAGTTTGGGAGATCTGAATTCGACGACGTTTTACAGGATTGCAGTGTGAAATCCTAGCATCTGGAAAGTTCCGATATCTCTCCTGAGTTTTAGAGCGATTTCTTTCGATGGCGGATCGAAGAATGAAGCTCTTGTTCCTTATATGCGTTCTCTCTTGTTACGCTTTTGCCGCCATTGCGGGGTATGTATGCTTGCATCCAACTTTCTTATTCTTCTTCTTATTCGGTCCCTTTTCTGCTCTCGTTGAAACTGTTGTTTGGCTATGGAGGTTTTTTTTAATTGGTTGAAATGTGGATGTTAGGAAGAGCTATTACGATATACTGCAAGTGCCAAAAGGTGCATCGGACGAGCAAATCAAAAGAGCGTATAGAAAGCTTGCGTTGAAGTATCATCCTGACAAAAACCAGGGTAATGAAGAGGCTAACAAGAGATTCACTGAGATTAGTAATGGTAATGATTGTCAATTTTCTTATGTGTTATAGCTAGTTTACATTTGAATTATTGTCATGGTAATGGATTGATTGAACCGAACCAAAAATATGTGATTAGCTTATGAGGTGTTGTCGGATAGCGAGAAGAGGGGTATATACGATAGATATGGAGAAGAAGGAATTAAACAGCATATGGCTGCTGGAGGAAGAGGTGGAGGAATGGGAATGAACATTCAAGATATTTTCAGTCAGTAAGTTTCTTTCTTCCTTTTTAGTTTTTGTTGTGCTTCCTTACTCTAAGTCTCATCTTTAAATTTGGTGCAAGATAGTAAGCAATCGGTGCATTGTTAAATGAATAGGTTCGATTGGTAAGAACTTGTTTTATTTTCCTCCAGTCCGGATCATCAAAAGACTAGACATTTTATTTTTTTCTGGATCAAACGATCTTCGTTTTTCATTTTTTTTTATATGATAAAGTAAGACATCATTAGGATGACTTGAAGATCTATACTTGGATTATTCTCTTGTAGCTGATCTTTGATGAATTATCTCAATCATTTAAGAGTGCAAAGATGATCATTTGAGGTTATTTGTGATTTGAGCTATCACTTATTTGTGGACTTCATCATACCTAACTTATTTGACAATTAGGTTTTTGCGTGGGAGAATCATTGCAATCGCAAACAATACAGTAGCTTTTGTTAGAGTAGTGTACATTTGTTAATACGAATAACTCTGAAATTTCAGTTGTAGAGTAATTTCTAATTGGGAATGGTCTTTCTAGGTTCTTTGGTGGAGGTCCCACGGAAGAGGAAGAGACAATTGTAAAGGGTGACGATGTAATTGTTGAATTGGAAGCAACACTAGAGGACTTGTACATGGGTGGTTCATTGAAGGTGAGGAATCATTGTATTGTTGATTAATAAATGTTATGTTGGAGACTGTATTTGACTGTATGCTATTACTGCCATAAAGATTCATCTTCGAGCCTATGGGCCTGATATTGAACAAATACATGTAGTTGGGGACATCTTATTTGCGCCAGTGTTTGTTTGTTTTCTTTTATATATTTCTTTTAGCACATATCTTTCAAAGGTATGTATAATATTAATTGATTATAATATGATTCCTAGTTGATTATCGCGATAAAATTGTTTTCTTTTTGCATATTCATTAGGTTTGGAGGGAGAAAAACGTTGTAAAGCCAGCACCTGGCAAAAGGCGCTGCAATTGCAGAAATGAAGTCTACCATAAACAAATTGGTCCTGGAATGTTCCAACAGATGTCAGAGCAGGTGCATTATGACTCAGATAGTGGTCTAACAAAAGACCTGATGAACTTTTTCTTATGCATTAATAGGTTGAGCAAGAGGACATTGGTTTCTAATTGATTGACAATGATACTTTTATTAGCTCCTTGAAGAATTAGCATTTTCTTTTGCTGTAATAGTCGACAGGCTCACACTTCATTCTTTTTCAGGTCTGTGAGCAATGCCAAAATGTCAAATTTGAAAGGGAAGGATATTTTGTCACAGTTGACATTGAGAAAGGAATGCAAGATGGACAAGTAAGCTTCTTAAGAATAATCTTAGTGCTTAAGAAACACGACTTTACATGTGCCTTTCTTTACCATGTGAATCATATGTTCAATAGTTTCTTTTGCATTTTGATTCCCTTTTTTGGTCCCATAGGCCAACTGCTGGCTATGTTCTATGGAAATCTCTTGACATCTGTTAGCATCGCATTTTAAGTCCTGGAAATGTTTCATAGAACATATAACAGTACACATTTTTCGAGAGTGCTAATCTCACGTGTTCCATAAGGATCTATATCCAGATACAGAATCTTTACGGTTGTTTATATATGGATGTCGTTTGGATTTTGGGATTGATGTGTTGATGCATTTTATAGGAAGTAGTTTTCTACGAAGATGGTGAGCCTAAAGTTGATGGAGAAGCTGGGGACTTGAAGGTTAGTCTTTGAATATGACTTGTATTATTCCTGTTCATTTTGGTTACTGTTAATACTGTTGCCAGCTATTGTGTTGTGTACAAACGTTAACTTGTGAACCTTGCAGTTCCGCATTCACACAGCACCACATGACCGATTTAGAAGGGAAGGCAATGACTTGCATACGACTATTACTGTAACACTGGTATGGTAGTAAATATCCTCAACTCTTTTAGTGGATGATGAGCAATTCTTTTTGATTTGATGCTGTGAGACGAAGCTTTCTGAACTTCTTGGTCGTCAGGTTCAAGCTCTTGTTGGCTTTGAAAAGACCATCAAGCACCTTGATGGGCATTTGGTGGAGATTGGCACAAAGGTAAATCTCCACGCCGTCTCTGCATTTGACTTTGATATTCTTTGAGAGCCCCATACGAAATGACAATGATCATTGCAAACGTTGTTCAGGGAATTATTAAGCCCAAGGAAGTAAGAAAGTTCAAAGGGGAAGGAATGCCATTGCATTTTAGCACAAAGAAAGGAGATTTATATGTTACGTATGAGGTTCTTTTCCCCAAGTCACTAACTGAGGATCAGAAGAAAAAGATCAAGGAAGTTCTTGGCTAAAGGTATCGAGTATGGTATTTAGGCATCGACTGTGATATTCTTTTGGGGTCCTAAGATGTTCCCATTGTAACGTGACCGTATACCAAGTTAAAGAAACCTTCGAGATTTTTGTTTTCTTCACTCTCTTTTCTTCTCGAAGTGTTTTTATCCCCGGGTTAAGGAATAGCATACAAGTTAGTGGGAGTCTGTCTTGCATTTCTATAATGCTAATGAAAATCTTGACGATTGCCAAGAATACTTGCCCACGTAATGATGAGAAGTCGTTTTGTTAGTGGATGATACGCTGTGATCGACTATTAGGGTTTAATTTACAATTAATTATTGAAAAAAGATCAAAAGCCCCTATAACTTTCGAGGGTCTCCTTTTACAAATTTAATCCGATAGCTACATGTATTGTGGCACGTTAATGCCTTGAATATGACCAGTATACATTATATATTAATAATAATCTAAATATAAAACTAAATTAAATCCCTTAATTTGAAAATCTAACCTTTATCAGCCACAATCTTCAATTCTACCAATCAGAATATTTTTAGCGCCTTATGGTCATGATTATCTTTGTCGTGAAGTTCAATAGCAAAAACTTTCTTAATAGTAATGGGTAGGATAGATTAAATTTTTTGTTATTCATAATGTAACATTCGGTATCTAGTTTACCCTGTACACTGAAATAAATCAGTATTTGAGACTAATGTCATTAAAACTATAGAACAGTAAATAATAATTTTTGGTGACATCAAATTAATGATGTATGACACTTTTTTGGTGGTCACAGGAAATTGTACGAGCGGATGTTTAAGAATCAGTACAAAAGTGACATTTTTGTAAATAATGGTCAAAGAGGCTTATATAAAAAGCTAGTTAGAAAGAAGACAAAATATTGTCTTCTTCCTTCTCTCTAACCCACGAAATCACCATGGGAGTTTTCTCTCAAGCTTTTCAACCCTTGTAATAAGAATGGGAAAGAGAATCAAGCCATTCGGTTAGTACAAAAAAGTAAGCCTCTATTTCGACACTTAGTCCTATCGATTGAAGCTTAGCTTTTCTCTCTTCTTGTGAAACTCATTTGATGGAATGTATGATTTTGATGATTCTGATGATGGATTTTCATTCTTTGATGTCTAATGACACATTAACATGAAGAAATTTCATTTTTATGGTGATTTGGGGCTAAAAATCAAAACCTAGGGTTTTGGAGTTCAAGCTGTCAATGGAGACAGATTTATAGGTCCTCTTTGTACATTTTTTTGAGTTGCTTAACATGTGAATTTGGAGAAACTCAAAACATAGAAGTTGTATATACAGATATCTACTATATCCCTGAATTTTTTTCACGAATTTAGGGTGAGCCAAACAATTGAAAAAGGCCCCGAAGTGAAATTGGTTCAGAATACCAACGGGATTGAAACTTGATTGTTTGAAGACTTTAGAGTTAGAATTGGATGATGAGTTCTCTTACGAAATGCTCGAAAATGTGTCATCTAAGTGCTGTATAAAGGAAATTTTAATTGGATGAGTATTTTGTGAGATATGGCTGAATAAGTGAAGGGTGTTGCTAACATTAGTAACACAGAAGAGAACAGAAACAGGTCAGGCTTATAAAAATCACAATAAATCCAAATTACATCTTTTTTTGAGTCGTCTTTGGATATGTGATAGCCATGTGAGTCTATTGAAAATGAAGTTTTGAATCACCTTGATTGGATGAGAAATGAATAAGTTATAAGGTTTTGAGACAGGAAAAGTCCAACTCATGACTGAATATTAAGGCCGATTGTGAATGGGAGATTTGGATTCCTTAATGAACGAATTAGAACATGGTCATAAAAGAAAAATTGCGAATTTATGTGTTAACTAGAGGTCTGGAAAGTTTGAAAAACATTGGACCTATGTACAAGAAGTTATGCCTTCACGAATGGGACATATGCTGATAATTGGTGAATATATATCTCATTGAGTCGTGTTGCAGACTCACCTCTCACTATCATCATTTCAGGGAATTAGCAGATCGTACAAGAGAGAAATCCAAGCCTTTTGAGACTCGCTTGGATAATCAGACAAGTAATATTTTTGGCATGATGTTTAGTGCAGATGCTTATATGTAACACCCCACTCCCGTAAGACCCGGACCTGATATCGATGGTGATATCCGAATCCGTGCCCTGCAAGGATGGGATGCTACCTCTCTTAGTTAAAACACAGTACCAAAAATTTTGTTTTGAAACAATCATACACTTACATATATGTATGTGGCGGAAAAAAATTTACATAACCAATCTGGTAGATACAATGACCACGAGGGTTCTCATATAAAATACACAATAACGTATAGCAAAATCTTCACTTTAATGCAGACGCAACTGATCCAGTCCTCATCTGGCACTCCACGATCACTTTA
>JANTPM010000009.1:22605818-22632349 GCA_025434745.1 Erythroxylum divaricatum
TTATGGCCTCAGATTCCCTATCAATTAGAAGAGAAGACCTAGGAAAAAGTCTCATTTGATCCTGAATGTTATTAAAAGTAACTTAGCAATTTTCTACTCTAACGTTCACTTCCCCTATCTGGCTAGAGTTCATCAATTTTAGTGCTTTTTTAACCTGCTTGAGCTTAGAAACTACACAAAACATTGAAGTGACCTAAACTTAAGAGGACCAAGCTTCCTCTACAGTCTGAAGAAATTAGATTGAGAAGTTAGAAAATTTAAGAACATGAAGGGAGAAGCTCTCTTCTGCATATTAGCCAAAGTCCTAACCACTATCGGAGAATGATTTGAAATGTTTAGGTTCCTAAATAACACAAAAGAATAGGGAAACATAGAGCTCCAACCTGAGTTGATAAGGGCTCTATCTAACTTCCTTGCAATAAAGGAATCTCCACTTTGTTTATTGTTCCAAGTAAAACTTGGACCACTAAAATTTAATTCAAACAAAGTATTACCCTCAACACACTTTTGAAAATCCCTAATCCCATTCATTGCTATGGAACTTATGGGGTCTGCCTCATTAGGAAACAAAATAGGATTAAAGTCCCCAGCTATCATTCAAGGAAGGTTGCCTACTGAGAGATTGATTATTGAAGCAAAGATTATTCCTATGGTTGAGATTGTTAGACCCATAAACACAAGTCATTAATAAAGAAGAAGAATAGTTCCTAGGGCTCATCTCTAAGTGCATTAGCTAATCACTTAAGCTAAGAATACACAAAAAAAACTATTAGAGTTCTAAGCTATAACTATCCTAGCATTCGAAGCCTGGTCTACATTACTGTTGAAGTCCATCTAGGAAACATGGAGGACCAAACATTGTCAAATAGGAAGGAGACCTAATCCTAGATTCTATCAAACAAACAAAAGAAACAGATGATCTCTTAAGACAAGTTTGTACTGCTTATTATTTTTTGGGACTATTAAGTCCCCTAACATTTCAAAAAACCAGATCCATAACATAAAACCAGAAACCAGTAACACAACCTACTTCTATTTCCTCCTAGATTTTCTATTTTTCCTCACAGTAAAGTCTCCCTCTTCCCCTCCCTTAATACCAGAACAATTAGGGAACAATTTAGAAATAAGAGAGGAAGGAATACCTACCTGATTTACAGCGGAAGAGTTGGATTCCTCAAGGTCTCCACTCAATTCTTCTTGCAATTGATGACACTGGTTTTAAAGAGAAGGAATCCCATCAATACTTGCATCATTATCTTCTTGTATTGTCATCTCATTTATAAGATCCTTCTATTGTGAACCTTGGCCCTCACATTGCTCATTATGTATCTCTGATGGTATAATTTCCTTGTTACTAGGAGTTACCTTCTCTAATGTAAGTTCCTGCTCCTTTTCCCGCTGCTTCGAATGCTTAATTTCTGCTCCTTTCCTTTCTCCAACTCTTGTTGTAATCCAGTCTCAAGCACTCTTCCTGTAGGACCCCATTCCTTCTTCAATGCATTCTGATCCGGCCTCCATTCATACTCAATCCTAATTTCCTTGAAAATTATTTCCCCCTCCTCATTATAAGTAGCCAGTTGAAAGGAAGAGGGCCAACACTTATTTAGTTCTAGCTCTACACATATTTTTGCATACACACTCCTGGACATCCTAGTCGTCTGTGTATCCATTAAACGGGGGTGTCCTACTGCACTTACAATCCTCCCCAAACCTTCAGTATTCCAATATTCTACTAGGATATTATGAAACCTAGCCCAAACCGGACATACTTAACCTCTTCTTGTTTCCCACCATTCAGACTCCACTTTCGTAGAAACAATGACTTCTCTTGGATATGCCAAAGTCCCTTTTCTAATACCAAATTCAATCCTATGTCTGAGTCAAACTTAAGCAGAAAATTGTTTGAGCTAGTTATTAGAGTTTCCTTTAGCCCAAACTCTACCCAAGACTTAGCTAGAGCTCTCTACACAACAGGAAAAGCTGGTCTCTTTCATTAAAAAAAAAACCTATCAGAGCTAACCTGAAATGTGTGGCTCCCTTTTTTGTTAGCTCTGGAGGGGGGATGACAGATATCTGACCCTCCTTGACCTTTGGGGGGTAATAAGTTAAAGATTTATCTTCTGTTGATTCCTCCGTCCCCTTTGAAACGATTGCCTTTCATGATCTGATGTTCCCCAATTTTATTTTTTCAAGAGACTGGGAAGAAGATTCGGGCACTATCTCCTAAGGTTTTATCGCCGTGGACATTTAAATAGGGTTGGTGAATAGGGGTGTTTTCTGAGGTGATTCTTTGGTTTGGAGGGTTGCTATGGTATTTGGGTTGGAATTTTGATTCAGGGTTCGATTAGGGTTTTGGTAGGTGAGAGGGTCAAGACCAGGTAATGGGGAGAGAGGAGTTCGGGGGTGGTTTGGAGAAGAAGAAGAAGCCATGAATGAAGAAGGAGTAGAGACCCACCTGAAATCTCAGAAGTTATAGATCTCTTGACGCTCGTTGCTCAACATTCAACTCTCGACTCTCATCGCTCTTCACTTTCTTCTTTAATATTGTAGAATTCACAAAAAGTTGAGCCCTCCCACACAATAACCAGGTAATTTTTAGCCAACATTTTCTCACCAAGTTACTTGAAAATTTGTTATCTTCTTCCTTCCATGGATGAAGAGCAACCCTGCTTATACAATCTTTGTTGCCACATGTGAACAGGAGCCTTTACAATCATCTTACTTTGTTACAGGTAAAGACTAACTCTTTACAAATCTTGTTTAAGGTTAAGAGGAATCCTAAAATTGTGTATCTAAAGGAAATTTATGAATTGCAATAATTGCACAATCATACAACTCAAACATCCCTTCTTATTCACACAGTAAACAAAGGGTTAATATATGTTATGTCATACACACATGCATTCTTCAGCTTCTCAAGGCTCTTATCAAATCTCTAGTAAACCCAAGTTCTTTTCACAACTTATATGTACTCCATTGATGCTCAATATATTCCAAAATAGTTGTTAAAAATAAAATTAGCTATTACTACTGTATCAAGCAATATTGATACAAACTCGCAACACATGAAATTTTTAACTTTCAAATTACATTGGTTGATCACTGAAAGATATTGTTTGACTAATTTCATCAACCAATGTATGGCATTGGTCAACCAATATAACAACCAATTTACTAACAACCTCATAGTCCATATATTTACTATCTTTCACGAGACATTGATCAATTAGTATGTCTAACAAGAAGTTTTAACTTTTTAAGTTCTTTCAAATATTAAAACACATTCCTTAAAAAAACCTTGATCCAAAATCATTTCAAAAGTTCTCTAAAAGCTTGTTTAAAGATTAAGAGGTTTTCTTTATATATCAAAATAAGATAAGGTCACAAAAAGGATTACAAACTTTTGCTTAAGTCTTAATATGCTCAATTCCTCTTTATTCTTATTTCTTCATTTAAATTGCGCATATGCTCCATTTTACTCATTTTCTTCATCCTTTTATTGTTAAATTGATTCCATTGGCTCCTTATTCACTTTACCATTTCATTATGCTTGATCTTTGGCATAATAATTTACTAATATCATCATAGATAAAAAAATATTAGTAATAAAATATTTTAATATCATCAAAATTATGAATTAGAATTTAACTTGATCCAAATACATTTGCTTTATAAAATAATTCAGCTCGCTGGATGCTTACAACAATCATAAAATTTCCTTTCTGAACTTTTTCAATCCAGAATGTCCTCATTAAAGCATTCAACACTAGTACAACAGCATATCGAAGAAATGGCTCCATTCTTCACTTCTTCTTTAGGTTACGGACTAAAAAGGTGAGAAGCAAAACTTCAAAGGTTTGCAGATGGATAACGGCAGTAGAATGGTTATCGTTGCAAACGGGCCATGGCAACAAACAGCGTGAGCATGTTTACGAATTGGAGATGACAGTGATAAGGCTTTCGCCGGGAAAGAGGGATGCGTATGGTATGGAACTGGGGTTGATTGTCGGTGTAGGCTAGCAGGCAATTTGGTCCTTTAGTTTTTGTTTTAATAATTTCAAATAATATATAAGTATTTAAGTTTGCTAAACCAATATATTTTGTACATGTAACAGTTTGGCGTGCAAAGTAGAACACGTAACAACACAGTAATAGAAAATTGACAAAAATTTAAAATGTATTCGGTTATTGAATATTAAGTAGCACATTAACAGAAATTTGACAAAAAAAAATAATGGAAACAAATTTAAAAAGTCAATATATTTCACTTTTAAACGTTAAGGACTATCATAGACACTAAATTAAACCTTTTGCTAAATTTTAAAGGGCTATTTGCACCAGAGACCAAAGGTTGTACTGTTCTCCTTGCCTATATCCTTTTGTTTGTTACACCTACTTCCAATATTTTTTTTCCATTTGATGTTAGCTTCCGATGTTTTGAAACCTTAACATCTCCACGTGATGGAAACCATGGACTCCGGTTTCATGTCACAGATTATTGATGTTTTCCCTAACTTCAGAACTGTCTCATTTGACTAAACCTCAGACCTTAATCTTCTGACCTTCCAGAGGAGATTTAAGGATAGTGAATCCAAATAACAAATTCAACTCCTCTCAAGTTTCATTTACGATTTGAAGCCCTCTTCTCTTCTTTAACTCCAACATTTGATAATCACATCAGTTAGGAAGCTCAATCAGTTTTATCATTTACAATAAGTATACAAAGATAGTATTAATTCAAGGAAGTAGCAAGAAGATGCGTAGTTATATTTCTGCAAATATCAGATGCATAGTTATTTATATTTCTACAATATCATTCAAGTGTTGCTAGCTTCTCTTCATCTACCTCAAAAGCCTTCCTTGCTTGTTTCAGCTCTTCTTGCATACTAAGCAACTCCGTGCAGCGGTTAAGCTTTGGCAGGTCCTGCAGCATCAGATATTTGAGATTAGTCAACATAAATGCAACAATCATATTAGCACCATCTAGCAAACATCTAACTACATAAGATAGCAGCATATCTCAGCCAACTTAATGAGGGTGAAAACAAGAATAAGGTGTTGATGATTCCCTACAACGACCAAACTTATATTCAAGATGAAAACCTACAATAAAAAGAAAGCAAGTGATATGATGCCTATATTTCCAATGCTTTATTTAACCTTAAAAGTTCCTGTAGTATTCAACTTAAAAAGATCTTTTATCCTTCTCACAACCTTCTTACTTCTTAAACGGTGAATGAATGATGAAGGTTTTACAAATGTAGAAACATCGAAATAGTTACAATTGATACTCACAGTGGAATCCATACAACAATGATTGAAAGTTTCGAAAAAGAAATTTCATCCCAATACCCACGCATATCTATGGTGAAAGTACCTTTCGTATTACGTAAAGAAAATCTTCAACAGATAGCTTTCCCCTCTTTGACCCTATATCCTGGGCTTTATGAGCCTACAAAAGGGTTAAAACATTAAGATTTCATTCTGACTAACTAAGATATCATTTTCCTCAATATAAGTTTTAGTGCTATAGAATGCTTACCAGATCTGTCACATATTCAACCACAATATCCTCCACAAGTGCCACAGTTTCTGGAAGTGGCTGTTCATAAGATTCAAAATTCAACAAATAGGGTACGTGAAAACAGTAGATCCAATTACAAACATGAAAGAAATACAACATCCTGAACACTAAGCTATTCAAGATAAAGCACAAACCAAAACAATAAATTCTGATCCAGAACTTAAATAAATAGAGGGCCTACTAACAACAAGGATGATATAATCGCATTGTGTGTTGCAGAAACATCCGCATTTCCCCAAAATAAAAAATGGTGTACAACCAATCGGTTCAATAAACAAGCAATATCATATGCATACACACCTTAAACTTCAAATGGTACACAATTACCTACTAAAAATCAATGAAACGAGGGAAACACTGACAGTATGGCTTGAGTCAATAACATACAGAGTGAGAAGGAAGGACTTACATTAGGATCATCACCGAAACCATACATCATATGCTGCACTGAACATACCCCGAAGGAGAAAAAAAAATAGTCAATACAAATTTCTAGCTAAGTAGAAACAATCGCTTAATGACTTGCTTACAATCTTTTTGAAAGACTCCTCTTTTCCTCTTAAAAGAAGTCTCCGAAGGCTGCGAAGACCCGGCTTTCGATTTCGACGACTGCCCTGCAGAAGAACTGTTCATCCTTCAAGACTCTGTTACTCAATTCGATTCTATGGAAACTCGATATGCCTGGAAAAAATGGGAAAACCCTAGCTTTCCAGATCCTTTATCTCCGTTTGCCAAATGCAAACGAATATGAAAGAATTTCTATAGGATATAGGTGGTAACAGCGGAAAACCCGCAAGATGGCGAAGAAGGGACAAATCACTGGCTGGCGATGGTAGCAGCAGATACGGCTATAACACTTTGGTCACTCACGCCCTCGACCTCGTCTTTGTTTTTCCGAAGCTGCTCTACGCGAGAGTAGGAGTAGAGTTAAAACAGGTTCAATTTTGTAAACGACAGCGCATATAGTCCTTTAAGAAAAGAAATGTCTTCTGGACTTTTCTAGGTTGATCGGATTAAAAAGGAAAAAAAAACTCATTTTAATTCTCTATCTTTCCTTCTAAATGTAAAATTGTCTTCTAATTTTTAAAAATTATCATCATAAATTTTTTTTACCTTTAATTTGAATATGATTCGCATACTATAATTTTAATAATCTGACAAATATATATTAAGTTAAATAAAATATTTAGATTGATAATAACATTTGGAAACAGTTTAAATATGTTTTGCATTTTTGACTAAAAGTATATTTTTTAAAAAAAATTGATATTGATATATTTGTAAAAAAATATTAAAATATAAATATTTTATTAAAAATTAATAAAATTCATTTTAGTAAATAAATTATTATCATAGTGAATATTATTTATATTAGTTAAAAATAATATTGAGAAATAATAAACCAGAACAAGGTTTTAATAAGTACTAAAATAATTATATTATTCTTTTTTTTCTTTGATCTTTGTTCGACTTATTCAAAAACTGCCCAGTGTGTTGTCTTAATAGTGATTCTCAACTGTCCCAGATCCAGACTGGGCCCAAATCAGGGATTCTTAACTGTCCTCTGTACGCCAGACCTAACATCCAACTCCCACCGAACTTTGCTCCAAATCAATTGGAACATCAGTGTATTACCTCATAAATTCGTGACTAAACTTTGCTTTTGTTAGTCTTGTAGTGCATGTGCACGTACATATCAGATTGGTGACTTTGATGATTATCATAAATTTCATATCTCTTACATATTATACAGATTATTTTATTAATTGTTAAGTTTGGCTTTTTTGTTGTCTCGTATTGGTTGGAGACAACAATTGGGACAAGACTCTTACCTATATAAGAAGGTGGCTACCTCCTTGTTTAGTGCACCAAACAAAGTCAAAGAGTTGTAATACAAATTTGACTCTAGTTAAATTCCTCTTTTGAGGTGATAGTTGGAGAGTTTGTCTTATATATTTTTTGTGAATGTGTTGATATATTGGGGGATTTGATGAGAGGAAAAATTGTGTGATTGTAAGAATTTTTTACATAGTAAATTTTCTTCTCGGTGCCCGTGATTTTTTTCCGATTTGGAAGTTTTCACATAAATTCTCTTGTTTTGTTATTTTCTAATATTTTTGTCTATTAAATATTCTTGGGTGTAGGTTTGGAAGGTCTAAATTTTCAACATTAACATATAAAAATGTATTTATTAATCATAAAAACTATCAAATAAGTTGCAAGGAATTCTTTATTGTTCTATAAAAGAGGTTTGGTTAAGTAAGGGGAATGAAATGGTTTTTGTCCACGATCATAAGAAAACGTTTTAGGTCAAAAATGTTTTGCGACGCAGATACGTGCATAGCCGTTCTTGGAAGGGCATTGGAGACTTAAAACCAGCGTATACCAGAAACAGGAAAAGGCGTTATATCTCATTCGGTGTCGTTTCGAATTTCCATGCGTGCGCCCTCCCTGACGTGGCAAGCTGTGCAAGTTCCTGCTTGAGGAAAACAAGAGAAAGGAAACCGTTCAAACTTCAAACTCTTCTTTTGTTGTTGTCGTGTTCGGTGTTTCCCACAACTATATGTCGTCAGGAGTTTCCGTACCGGAACAGGTCTTCTTCAGCTAGGACGTAGTCGGTAGTTCTCATCAAACCGTCGTCGTATGGGATCAATCGGGTAAGGATAAAATGAAATTTCGCGATCTGTTGAAGTTGCTAGCTTTTAGGAAAGCGAAGTACAGTAAAATCGTTTGGAAGGTTGGTGAACTGTTTGGTTAGGAAATAGGAATGCCTGTCTACGCCTAACCGTTTCTTGCTTTTTTCTCTTTAAATTCTCCTCATTCTCTTAAATTGTTCTCCATCAACGTCTGTCTAAGAAAATATGATGTTGGAGAGCAACAACTGGAAAAAACCAGCCGACGCACGACGAAGAATAGGAATAATGAGAAGAAGACAACATTAAAATTTTCAAAGGTTGCGTCTGCACGTAAACAGCTTAAAGCTTTGAGCCTCTTACGCTATCTATTTGGCCTTTTCTTATAGGCCTCTCTTCTCTGTATTTTGGGCTGCGCCTTAACTTTGCATCTTTTTTTGTGTATACTAACAACATAAGGAAAGAAAGCGAGATTTGAGGTTGATTTGTTGTTGTGAAAAGGGAGGTTTTTCTTGGGATGCATAATCTGTGCTTAGGAACAGGGATTCATGGTATTGCGCCGTTGATCTCGATGCGTGTGGATGGGCGTCTAAATGCGTCACAGGTGATCGCGGTGGCGTGTGATAAGTCGGTGACGCCACCGAAGAAGTCGGCTTCGAGATTCTCGTTTAGGTATCCGTTGCAGCCATTGTGGCGTGGAGGAGGTAGAAGTGGCAGGCATTATGGGATTGCTTTAGACGACTTTGTTTTGGTGGAGAACTCCGAGAACAAGTGTGATGCTGGAGATGAATTGGAGGGCCGAAGAATGAGGTCGTCTAATTGGGTATTGAAGATTTTGCAGGTGAAGTCCCTCTGGAAAGAAGAAGATGTTGAGGAACAAAGATGTAATTTTGAAGAGTCAAAGCAAGAAAGCGAAAGTCTTGACGTTAATGGTACAAAAAAAGAGGAGAAAGAGGAAGATGAAGATGAAGAAGAATGTGGTGTTTGTAAACTTGAAGAAGAGAATGGAGAAGAGTTTGAATTTGACACAGAATCGTTTTCAAAGTTACTAAGGAGGGTGTCATTAGCTGAAGCTAAGTTGTATGCACAAATGTCGTATCTGGGAAATTTGGCTTATTGCATACCCAAAATAAAGGTTCCAACTTTGCACTCTCTTGTTCTCAATTGATTTTGCTGTTTTTTTTTCTGTTTCTTTTTAATAAAACTCTTTTTGTTGATGAGAGGGGTTTAAATTGATCCATGGTGATGATGAATGAAGGGGAAAGATGGAGGGGTGGAGGTGTTAGGGAGATTCTTGATTTGTTTGTAGTATCTCAGATCGGTGTATGCACGGCTGAATTTAACAGATTTTTGCTTGATTTTCTGATGTTTGGAGCAAGTGGCATCAGATAGCCAGTAGTCTTACCTTTGCTGGATGGATTTACTTGTTAAAATTCGGCTCTTGGATCTTAAAGTTAACTGTGTTTCCTGTCGATATTGTTGAGAATTTGCTTGGCATATCTTCGGTGTTTCTATCAGGATCATGTTTTAGCAGTTAATAATATTTACTTCTGGTACATCCAGCCAGGCAATCTCATGAAGTATCGTGGTTTTCGGTTTGTAACTTCATCTATAGAGAAAAGAGAAATGGCTATCAGAGCTGAGAAAATTCAGGTGTCAACAGAAGATCAAGAAGCAGAAAAGAAGATATCAGGGGAGGAAGCAGAAGTTAAAAAGCTGAAGAGTAGTAGTAGTAGTCGCATAAGTGCCTCTACTGCTTACGAAATAGCTGCTTCTGCTGCTTCTTATCTGCACTCACAGACAAAGAGCATACTTCCATTCAAATCCAAAACTGAGGGTGGTAGAGATCCTCGTGAAGAAGGAAATGAATGTAATGAGGATGTTCCTTTGATGAACTCGGAGATGGCATCAGTTATGGTTACCACTGAATCAGTGACTGCGGTTGTTGCTGCCAAGGAAGAAGTGAAGCAAGCTGTTGCTGATGGTTTAAGTTCAACACGTTCATCACCATGTGAATGGTTTATATGCGATGATGACCTGGGTACAAGATACTTTGTGATTCAGGTAATCAGCTCTAGTTTATGAAAAAACAACTGAATTCTGTTTTGAGCCATAGTGACTTCAGGATTGATTATAATCTCTGTACTACATTGTATATCTTAATTCAAGTAGATATCGGCTCCCTGGACTAGGATCTTATTTATATAGGCATTATAAATTTGTGGAACATTGATCGATTGTAACATTTATACTGGAACAAGTTATTCATATGTTATTTATGCAATCCTCAGGAGGTATTATCTTCTTTATGCAGGGATCTGAATCACTGGCATCTTGGCAAGCTAATTTACTTTTTGAGCCTGTTCAGTTTGAGGTGAACTTTTTAGTCATCTGCCACATTCTATCTCAATACTCTTGGTACCATAGAGCATTATTTAAAAAGACTTTAAGCCCGTTTCTTCCAGACACTCGTACGATAGAAGAATGTGGTGTAACATAATTACTTTCTTCTTGGTCCAGGGACTAGATGTGCTTGTGCATAGAGGCATATACGAAGCTGCCAAAGGCATATATGAACAGACGTTGCCTGAAGTGCATGACCATGTAAACTCTCAGGGTAGGCATGCAACTTTTCGTTTTACAGGGCATTCTCTTGGAGGAAGTTTGTCACTCCTATTAAATCTCATGTTTCTTATAAGAGGCGAAGTTCCAGCCTCATCGTTACTTCCTGTTATAACATTTGGTGCTCCATCCATAATGTGTGGAGGGGATCATCTTCTTCACAAGCTTGGATTGCCGAGGAATCATATTCAGGCAATCACAATGCACCGCGACATTGTGCCTAGAGCCTTCTCTTGCAATTATCCTAATCATGTTGCAGAGCTTCTGAAGGCTGTTAATAGGAATTTCCGTAATTACCCATGTCTCAATAACCAGGTTATTGTTTACCTCATTATGCATCTTGCTTATGTCAGTTTTATCCACAAACTTTTGTCTAATGTTATTTTTGCTTTGTCATCTACAGAAGCTATTATATGCCCCAATGGGGGAGCTTCTGATTCTACAGCCAGATGAGAAATTCTCCCCTCAGCATAATTTACTCCCATCAGGCAGTGGTCTATATCTTTTATGTTGTCCACTGTCTGACAGAATTAATGCAGAGAAGCAGCTTCACGCTGCACGGACCGTATTTTTAAACTCACCACATCCACTTGAGATCCTTAGTGATTGTTCAGCTTATGGATCTGAGGGAACCATTGTGAGGGATCATGACATGAAATCTTACTTAAAATCTGTGAGGAATGTGATCCGCCAGGAACTAAATCACATAAGAAAAGCCAGAAGAGAACGTCCACGTAAATTCTGGTGGTCGATTCTGACTCTGGGGGGTATGGACGACAATGTCTTGGCAGGGGAAAGGCGGACAGCTTTGTTAAACATGGCCCAAAACCAATTCAATTTCTCTGGTGTCTTTCAAACTGGAAAAGAGTCGCTGAAAAGGTTGAGTAGGCTTGTTGCCTCACAACGTTTGCATTTGGTGGTGATTATTTTATTCCCCGCAAGGTTACTACTACTGGGAGCATTCAGCGTGATGTGTTTTCGTTGATATAAGCCTAGAGCAGAAGGGTTACACCCTGTTCCAAGTGGCAGAACTATTAGATTATTCTTTATTCATTGGTTCACAAAGGGCAATAGGAACCAGAAAATTATTCAGATTTCCTGTTGGATTTAAATGTTTAGGTTTTGACCGTCGATTGTATCATGTAGATAGAATTTATCTTGGCAGTACCTTCGTAGGTTGATTATGTCAAAGAAACCCGGCGAAAGGATCGTGCTTTCGCAGGAAAATGAATGACATACTATTTGAAAACTTGGGTGGCCTGTTTCAGTGCTTTTCTTGCTCTGGACATTTGAAATTTCAGATCTTAAGGTAGGCGTAATACACACGATATTCCCAAGTTCATTGGCTTTATGTGGACACTGTATCTCAATCATGTCACCAACAATTACATGCAAAAGTAGGCGATACCAGTCTACCACATCAATGCATGAATTGAATCGACTCGTGTCTGCTGATTTAACTAGTAATCAACAATCTTAACCTGCCAGTTATTGTAAATCAAAGTCCATGAACCGACCCTAGTCTGTACAGCAAATGAAGAAAGATCAAGGGAGAAGGAAAGGAGCAGGAATCTGCATTAAGATTCAGTTGGAGAATGGAGACCCAAATTCAAGCAAGCACATTTAAGCCCACATCACGCACGAGGAGGAAACAGAGTTTGTGTCTAATTTGGCGCAGAAATGAGTGTAGCCTAACCCCAGTCCACAAAGGCTGTGTGAGTTGTGTCTATCTACTCTACAACATGGCACTGGCATAGTCACGGTTAACTGTTTAGTTTATGTATAGAAAGGCCTCTGTGAAACATTGTACTCTTTACAAGTGGTGTATGCGTCACAAAAGAACCTTCTGAATTTTGTTTCAACGCCCGTAAATCACGAATTAATAGGTTTGACAACTGAAACCTAACAAGTCTGAAATTCCAACTTCTGATGAGGTTTTCTCTTTTATCTTTAGTAAATTCTTAATAGCAAAATGATCTTTCGCAAATAGACCACTTCTTCTTATCACCAAAAATAAGAACCTTTTTCTTGTATACTTACCGACCGTTTTTCATCGTATGAATCCGATCAATAGCAACTGACGGCCCAAACGACCGAGTATACAAAAACACGAGTCCAAAGCCACTATGAAGGCTAGATTGGACTGGTTTTGCTTCTGCTCATTCACTTGATTCAAACTTAGCCTCTACGATATACAACTTTAAAAACCAACTTCCGGTGCAATTTCATGCAAATATTAGTTACTTTGCTGTCTAAAATGGTGAAGCATAATTGCCAATTCGTAAACTCTGACATTGTAATAGTAAGTACAAATACCAGAATTTATTCTCACTTCATCACATCGCTCAAGAGTACACAAATTGGGCGGGGAACAAAGAAGAAGCTAGTATTAAGAAGCAAAGGTGTACACGCATGTCCCAAACTTGAGAGTGTTGACTATAGTCCAAATTACAGGTTCAACTTACCAGCCAAGTACCAAGAATGCATGGCAAGGCTACCAAATGACAGGATATTTGCGAGGGAAGATAATCCATGTATCATACCAAACTTCTTGTTCATGGCCGCAAGCTTTGGATTAGTTTTTGCAACTTCTCTATTCTTTGACCCTCCAATTTCATTTCCAATATTATCTTCCCGTTCCACTTTGTGCCTTTGTTTCATCATCTAACACACCAAACCAAACCATATCAAAGTAATCCCATAAAGAAACTGAATAGTAATTAAAATCAGAAGAGGAGACCAAGAAGGAAACAACTGGGATGCCAACATTTTCCAAAGACCCATTTACAATCAACAAACAACAAGAGAAACATCTTTCCACCATACAGGAAATGATAAAAAGAAGCAACATGAAGAATGGAATTTGAGAATATAGGAAATGTGAAAAATGATAAGAATCCTATTCAAGCGTGCCATTTAGTAGATAAAATATACAGAATTCCAGTCAAATTCAATCCAATTCAACCATTAGACCAAAATTTCCCAAGTTTTTCAGAACCTGTTACACATGGATGTCAAAAAGACACTAGTTCCCAACTCAAGATCGATCAACCCATTGGTGATAATACAAATTCTAATTGGTCTAGTATAAAACGTGATAAGAAAATCTTGATAAAGGAATAACAGTACCTCGATGGTCATTGGTGTGAAGACGAACAAATTGGTAAGGTTAAATGCAAAAGAGGAAAGCAAAAACCCGAGCTGATACTTCTCGCTAGTGGTTGCCGATTTCCACGGGTGTAGATACCCAAAAGACGCCACAGATATTGCGCAACAAACCCCAACCAGTGAAAAGTACGCAGGAAACATCTTGCTTTGCAAATTACCAAACTGATGCCTAGGAAGATTCCTAAATTTTTAACACAGAAAAGAAGAAATTATTGGTGTTATCAAATTCAGTTTTGCAAGAGAGAAGTAGAGGAGTATACTTGAACATGATAATGCCGCCGATGAAAGTGACCCAAAGGGCGGCACCGAAAGCGGTGGCGAAACAGACGACGTGAGCCAACTTGAGGTAGGTGGCGAGCTGAGTGATGGATTTCGATCCAAATGTTTCCGGCGAGAATAAAACGCCGACGGCGAAGAAAGCCACCGCCGCCGAGAATCGTGTCAGCCAAGCCATGTTCCTGCTCTATAGATTCCAAGTGAAAGAAGATTCAATAAATAGAGAGGCACAAGGCACATGGAAGGAGTAGTTTCTAGTCACCACCCTGTCTCCATTGTTAGTCTTGGATACTACACTTTAAGCAAATCAAAACGTGCCACGTATAAATGCTTTTGAGAATTTCACCTGAGAAATAAAATAAAAATAAATTAAACACGGTGGGCGGACTGGACTGGTAGCTGAGTTTAGGACAGATGATATAAGATGAGATATTGAGAGAGAAAACTCTCTAACCAAAGTCCGCAATAATGAAATTGATTTATGACTTTCTGTAAAGTTTATATTACACTTTATCATAAGATTAATACTGCCGGCGAGAAAATGTTACCTCATGTTTGATGCCTTCGTCAACCAAAATCGCTTATCAATTTAGGCACTAGTTTGAATAAGACTTCTTCTTTAAAAAATTATTACCTTTGTTTCAGGGTACATATCATGGAATTTCCAGTGATTTTATTTATTTTAAATATATTATTTAGAGGTAGTAAGTAGTAAAAATGTTTTATTGTGACCATAAAGTCGTAAGTTCAAGAAGGGTCATTCATAATATTTTATAAACTCTGGGTGAAGTAAAAAAAAAAAAGGTCATCATCAATGTGCAAGAAATTAACATATTTAAAAATATATAATAAATTATATTTTAAGTTATTAACCATTTTAAGTTTGTCAAGCTAACTATTATCCTACTCTGCAAGTATGAAAATGATTGAATATTATTGTGTTAACCAACTAGATAAAAGTTTAAATTATTAAATCAAAATATTTTCAATAATTTTTGAATTTAATTAACATTAGTGATTTTTAATAAAAAAATTTCTTTTATGATAATTAACATAATGATAAATATAGTATATCATATCAACTATTTACGTTATTATTTAATTATCAAATAATTTGTATTATGTTTTATTAAATTTTAAGTAATAAAAAATTCTTTTGTGGGAATTAACATAATGCTAAATGTAGTATATCATATGAACTGTTTACAATATTATTTAATTGTCAACTAATTTTTATTATATTTCATTCATTATATTAGTTTAAATAAATATAAATAAAATGAAAAGGAATAAATTTTGTGACGCTTAAATAATAATATACAAATAAATAATATTTTTTTAGAATGCAATAAATTTAAGGATTTATAATAATAAAAGAAAAAGGGATGCAAATAGATGAACCACAAGTGTTGCAATGAATTTTCACCTAAATATTCAAATATTTAATAAACTAAAAATACATAAAATATTACAAACTTTATCTTTAAATTATTACTCACAAAATAGTGAAATTCTTTTGTTGCTAATTTTTGAGTTGAGTATTTTAGATATGTTGACTTTGACTTAAATATATTATCATATTAGATACATTGACTTTGAATAAAATATATTATCACATTAAAAGATTTTAAATATTATTTAGAATTTATTAAATTATTTTAATGGAAAATGTAATATCACTAATGAATTTTAATATTGGCTTTTATTAAAAGTAAATTAATAAAAATCAATTTTATAAGTTTGACTATTACAAAAAAATTCTAAATAATTTATAATAAAAATAAAATAAATAAATCACATAGAAAAATAAAATGAATTTAATTTTTAAAAATTAAATTAACCCATTTGTACAATAGCTTCATTTATTTAAACCAAACAAAATCATTTAAGAATTTGATAGTGGTAGTAACAGCAGAAGGGCATCAACTTAATCATAGCGACATAGGAGAAGTTTTTTTTTACTTACAAGGGAAAAAGAGAAAAATAAATTAACTTAAAGCGCTGGAATACAAAATTCCACGAGCACCATTGTGGAGCTGCTCTTGGATTCCCAGAGGAGGATCCTGGAGGATAAGAAGATCGAGTTGTAGAAAGGCCGCAAGATTCGCTAGACTATCTGCACATTGATTCCCTTCGCGGACGACGTGATGGAGTTGGACCTCCCAGTCTCGTTGGAAAATCTCCCTGATACCTGTCACCAAAAAGGTTTCCTCAGTCAGAACAAAGGTGGAGGAATTGAGAATAACCTCGAGAGAGTCTGTTTCGACAACAACTCGTCGATAGCCCAGTTCTCAAGCCAAAATAACGCCTAAGAAAACACCTCAAAGTTCTGCTGAGAGAGATGAACCCCTTCCGATAAACTGCTGAAATCCCTAAAACCAATTTCCATAGCAATCCCTAATTAAGCCCCCAATAGAAGCCTTAGTGGACCCGTGTTTGACTGCACCATCAGAATTGACTTTAACCCAACCCTCCAACGGTTTAGTCCAGCCCACTAAACGGCCGATGGGCATGCCCTGAGACGGGAACACGTAACCCTCCATAGCTCGTGCCTGTGCTATCCAACCGACGTAATCCATAATGATTCTATGACCTATGGCCAACCATTCAAAATTCAATTCGAACACGCTTCCATTCCTCCATTTTCAGAGGAACCAACAGGTAACCCCAAAGATGATGATCCATGCTTCCTGCTGTACTTGGGAATGTCTTGTGACGTTTGACACCAGCCACATTTCCATGTCCTGTTGAAAAAATCTCGTATCGACCTCTTCTTGAGGGGAGTTTCTTCAGATTTCTTTCACTCGTGAGCAGTCTTGCAAAACATGAATAGTGGATTTTTAATATAATGATATAGGAGAAGTTATTAAACCATTTCTTTTACTTGCAAATGATGACCCTCATAGATCTGATGATTTTCTTAGATTATGTTTGGTTAGACGTAAGATTTTTAATATAATGAAATGATTTATAATAGAGTAGAATATAAATAGATATAATATTAAAAAATTGTTGTTTGATGGAAGGGTTCATAATATAATATAGTGAAATATTGTTTGGAAGAAGGATTTATAATGTAATATAGTGAAAAGTTGTTTATCATTTTACATTCCATCCTAAACTCCCAAAATTGGAGGTTTTTATTTTTTTTGTTTAGGATGGAATGAGATGTAATATGAAACCCTCATTTTTCTTCTCATTCCTCCATTCTATTATAAACCCTCCTCCCAAACGATGAAATAATATTATATTTTATTCCATTCCATTAATAAACTCCCAATCAAGCAAAGACTTAATGAAACTGACCTTGTTGGTCTCGATGGAGCTATGGTGCTGGTAGTGCTGGTAGCTTCGGTGGTAACATTGTTGTTAGTGGTGTTGGTACAAGCAACATAATTGGAATGGGATCCAAGGCCACAATTTAACTGCAAAACCAATTGATTTGCATGATGCTTGTGGTGTGGCTTACTGTATTATTTTATATAAAAATATGAGTAATACATTAAATAAACAAGCAGCGATTAGAAATACAAATAATGAGAGGGATAATGTGCTAACTTTTTAATTTTTTTGTTCCAGTATTTTCTATAAATAGATAGTATTGCTTTTTTTGTGTAATGTATATTATAATCTTGACATTATCAGTAAATTTTTTTATATGCATTTTCAAACTTTATTCTTTTATGATATTATTATTGTGAATAGTCTATAGGTTAAGATTACTATGAAAGTCTTTGTATCGAATATAAATTAGTGACCAAGGTCATTTCTAACGTAGACAAGGTAAAAAGAACAATCCCAATAAATCGACAATATACAAATATGTAAACTTTAAAAGTATTTTTTAATATAAAAATTTAATATTTATATATAAGTGACTCGAGTTGTAACTCCATATACTCAACAAAATAGTAAATAATGATAACATCAGCTAATAACATCTTACAAATGTCAACAACAATAAAATTACTAAAAATAGTAACAATAATAACAAAATAGCAATAACAACAATTGAACAACAATATCATATTGCAAAACACAAAGAGAATTGCATTAACAAGCACACAAATGATCATGATTTATGAAAAACAATTTCTTTGTACATTTCTACATGCATAATCATTAATAATAGTGTCAAGATCAATATTGTTCAACATATACATAAAATAGCTAGACTATTTAACCTTTCTTATGACATTGATGACCTCAAGTAAGTTTTTAATAATTTTAACTTTGAAAAACTTCTCTCAATTGATGTTACAGTCACAGGTATAATTAATAGAATTCGATAAATAATTGAAACATTTGGATAGCAACCTATAACTTTGACAAATATAAAATTTTCTTCTAATGAATGACATTAACTTATTTGACAAAGTCATTTATAACATTTTTAATTTAGGAAAAAGGTAATATAAATCTACATTTGACACGTTATCATGAGAAAAAATAGTTGTAAAATTAGTACAATATTCTCTTAATTCATTATCATCCAATAACCTCAAATTATCTATATCAAATAAGAATCTAAAAATATTTTCAAATGTAGTTAATAGTTCAAATCTATTCTTCAACGAAGTAGTTGTCATATCCATAACAACTAGAAAATAACTAGCTCTAAAAGAATCCTCAACTAATTGTACTTCTCCATGATCATTTTCATCAAATTGTATTTTCATAATAATACAATATTTAGTTGGAAATGTAAGCTCAACATTCATCTCGACTTTTGACAATATTCATACTAGAGGCAAATCTCTCGTTTTTATATTTCTTAAAAAATATCATCACATATTCTAATTGCTCTATGGTAATGTTAATGGACATAGATTTAGACTGCAAATTTTTACTCACCATGTTAATAGTGAATAAAATATCATACCAAATAACTATACTAAGTAAAAACTTAAAACTCTCAAGTAAACTAACCAAACCTTCTACTTCACTCTTTGACTTGGCATCATCATAAGGTCAAGATAATTCCATTAAAGCCAATATTATTTGAGGAGCTTGAAATCTAATAGCTTTAACATTTTTTATTTGACTCTTTCAATGAGTGTTAGACAATAATTTCATGGTTAAGCCGAAAACATTATCTAGTAAACCTTCCACCTTTTATGAGAACTTAAAAATAATGCATATATGGGTTGCATAACTCCAAAAAATGAAACAACTTTAACACAAGAATGTTCCATATCACCAAGAGTAAGATTATGATTATGAAAAACACATAACATATATAATGCTCTCAAATTTATTTCAAGTAATCGCTTTTGAACCCCATGATGTTTTCCCTTCATATTAGAACTATTATCATAACCTCTACCCCTCACATTATGGACATTAAGATCATGAGACTTAAATTCTTTCAATAATTTATTGAAAATTCTTAATCTAGATAAGTCATCTACCTTCAAGAACTCTAAAAAATATTCCTCTATTTTTATTTTTATATTTGACATTTCCACACATCGTACTAATAGACTCATTTATTCTTGATGGGTTAAATCTAAGGTATAATCAAGAATAATATAAAAGTGTTTCACCTCTTTATTGAACCTTATGATAAAAATTCTAACAATATGAGCCAAAAGAGAAATCAACTCATTTTTTAATTTTGTAACCAAGATAATGACGATGGATTTCATAATTTTGAATGCGCTTAATATGATCTTGTATTAGTACATCAAATTCAACAATTATCTCAATCAATCCCAAAAAATTACCATTACGATCTTGGTAAAGTTTCTCGTTGGATCTTCAAAAAGTCAAATTATATTTAGCAAGACTTTTGATAAGAGTTATTATTATCAAAACTTATTTTCAACATTGTTTCTCTCTTACAATTTCTAGTTATAAATCTTTATCAATTGTTTGATTTTTTTTCTTAATTTTACTGTAACACTCACATACCCCTTAGGAGTATATGTAAATGTTACACAAAACAAAACCAAAATAATTTTAAACATCCCAAACATTCCTTACATGCATTTCCAGAAACTCGAGCAACATATATTACCTTTCATTAAAAGTTGTTTGTAAACAGAACATACTAAACATATTGTACTTATCCAAATACATGTCATAATTTCAAAAGCCAACCTGCATAAAGGTTATTACAAAGAACTTACATGATATTACAAAACTTATCCATAAATATACAAAATGTCTCATTACATTGAAATACAACTCAAACTTAAACATAAACAAAGACTAAAACAAAAACAACTTCAAAATAGAGCACATTCTTCTTGGCCATTACGGTTGTCTTTATCCTAGTCTCAAACCTTCTTATCAGAATCTACATGGAGGCAAAACTACCATTCTAAGCATATAACTTAGTGGGGAAATAACTAAACAAGATATAATTTGGCGACTGTTTCTAATAGTCATTTATCATTCACATATACAGAATCAGATCAAATCACATACATCCTCTAATTGTTCAAATTAAAGAATAATCCAACATTATTTGCATCAGAACAAAATATAACTTATCAGAACAGGATATACTTACTTCAAAACAAAACTTACAAGTATCTGAACAGAATACCATAATATCAAAATAGAACTTTAAAGTATCAAATCAGAACTTGATTGTGTCAAAACATAACTTAATTATATCATTACAAAATTTTAGTTGTATCAGAATTGAAATTAGCTTATATCAGAATTGAA
Organism: Erythroxylum divaricatum; assembly: GCA_025434745.1. Classification (NCBI taxonomy): domain Eukaryota; kingdom Viridiplantae; phylum Streptophyta; class Magnoliopsida; order Malpighiales; family Erythroxylaceae; genus Erythroxylum; species Erythroxylum divaricatum. The sequence goes on from JANTPM010000009.1 coordinate 22,626,780, forward strand.
TATATATCAAAACACAAAACAAGTTAGACTGCTAATCCTTTTTACAGAAATGGATAACGAGACCATAACAGAAGATACCATGATTGGTATCTAAAACAGAAGAGACTAATGTCTCTAAACCAGGGAACACCTTAGTGTCAAGTTACAGTAGCAGCTACAGACCCTTCTAAGCATGCTTATTTACCCGAAACTAGGGCTTGTCAATTTTAAAACAAAACATATCACATGAATATCATACTTTAACTAATCTACAGTTATCATTTTATCATAAATTTCTCCAACACAGATATAAGAATGAGTAGATCTATGATCAATCAAAGCATGCATTTCAGAATCAAAGAGAGAAACAATACCCGTAATAACCTCGGGTGCGATCTAATTCTCGCGAGCTTTCAAAGCATAAGCTCGAGCTGGAGTAGAAGGTATAGAAAGTTAATCAAAAGTTTTTGAATGAGTACTCAGATTAAGTTTGATCTAACTAGATCCTCCACAACTTCTACCACGACCTCTGTTCCCAGCAGATGTATGAGAAACCTCTCTACTAGCTTGTGACATCTGAGGCTGTTTCATAGAACAATTGGCTATAAAATGCTCAGTGCTACCACATCGAAAAAATGCATCCATAACTCTCTTACAAAAGCCCCAATGGTGTCTGGAGTAATGAGGGCACTTCGGAATACCAAAACTTTGGCCCACAGAGGAACCCTTACTAGAAACAGTCGATGAGGGAAAGTTTTATCTCCTTCCCTAGCTACAGATCTCTGAGTAAATTTGGGGGCAGAGGAAATACCTTCTCGACTCCGCTTACCTAAGGACTGACCTCCTCTAGCAAAGCCCCTTCGTTGAGCCCTTTCTCTCTTCAGCATCTCTTGTTTCGCTATCTTAATAGTAGCTTGCACCAGCTGATGGTAACTCACTTGTTGCAAAAGAGTGAATGCTGCCAGATGTTCTTTGATCAAGTCATTCAAACCATCCTCAAACTGATAACACCAGAACTCCTCAGTAAGTACAGGTTCAGGTGCATACTTGTTGAGTCGATTGAATTCTCTGTTGTACTTAGCAACAGACAGATTTCTCTACTTTAGGGTTAGAAATTGCTTCTACTTCTACTTTCTATAAGCTTCCGTCACATAATTAGCTTTAAATTTTTGGGGAAAATCCCAATTTAGAAGCTCTGGTAATTGAGGATTCCTTAAAACAAACTTCTACAATTCATAGGTTGCTCCCTGAAGAAACGAGACAACACAGTGTACCATCTGATCAGGTGGGCGTCTAATTTCATCTAGTACCTTTTTCACCTTCTTTAACCAGAATTCCTCCCTTTCAGACTCCTCCAGAAATGTTCCAGTAAATTCCTCAACTCCATACTTCCGAAACTGATCAATCAGAGCCTTAGGCATGGTTATACAATGTAACAAAGTCATCATGTCTTGTGACAACTTAACCAAGCCTCCCCCTGAGTTGTAGGTGGAGGTAGAGGTGGTGGTATTTAGTTTCACCTCGATTGACCCCAGAGGATCCCAATATAGATGGACGAGATTGCTCAGGATTATTACTCTATGAAATCTCGTCAATGGCTTCATGAGATCTTTCCATACTCAAATCTAAAATCAAAACGTGGGACAAACCACAGTAGGCCAAACACAACTCTTACATTTAAATATAAGCAATAGCTAAGCATTGGTTAAACAAGAATAGCCTAAACCATACTCTGATACCAAACAATGTAACACCCACATACCCCCTGGTTGGATATGTAGATGCCACACAAAATAGAAACAAAATAATTCCAAACCATCCCAAACATTCCTTACATGCATTTCCAGAAACTCAAGCAACATACATTACCTTTCATTAAAAGTTGTTTTTACACAGAACATATTAAACATATTGTACTTATCCAAATACATGTCATAATTTCAAAAGCCAACCTATATAAAGATTATTACAAATCACTTACAGGATATTACAAACCTTATCCACAAATATACAAAATGGCTCATTACATTGAAATATAACTCAAACTTAAACACAAACAAAGACTCAAACAAAAATAACTTCTAAAACTGAACACATTCTTCTTGGCCACTACGGTTGTCTTTTTCCTAGTCTCAAACTTTCTTATCAGAACCTACACGGAGGCAAAACCACCTTGCTAAGCTTATAGCTTAGTGGGGAAATAGCTAAATAAGATATAATTTGGCGACTATTTCTAATAGTCGTCTATTAATCAAATATATAGAATTAGATCAAATCATATACAACCTTTAATTGTTCAAATTAAAGAGCAATCCAACATTATTTGCATCAAAAACAAAATATAACTTATTATAATGGGATATACTTACTTCAAACCAAAACTTACAAGTATCTGAACAGAATACCATAATATCAAAACAAAACTTTAAAGTATCAAAATAGAACTTGATTGTGTCAGAGTAGAACTTGATTATATTAGAACAAAATTTTAGTTGTATCAGAACAAAACTTAGCTTATATCAAAATTAAACATATATTGGAACACAAAACAAGTTAGACTGCTAATCCTTTTTACAGAAGTGAGTAACAGGACCAGAACAGAAGATACCATGATTGGTATTTGATACAGAAAAGACTAATGTCTCTAAATCAGGGGACACCGTAGTGTCAATAATCAGGGGAAGCCTTAGTGTCAAGTTACCCGAGTAGCTGTAGACCCTTGTAGGCATGCCTATTTACCCATGACTAGGACTTTCACTTTTTAAAACTAAACATGTCACATTTCAAAATTCTTATGTAAAATATATGTTGCTTATCATATGACTTATTCCATTTTGCTTACATTGAATATTTTCATTCACTTTTAATCAAAATTAACATGCCTTATGAACATAAACATTTGTAATATTACACCAATGAATATATTAAGTAATTACTCATTACATGAAGTGACAAAAGTTCCTAATTCACAAACATTCACAACTAACACATTACTCTTGTTCTTTAAATCACATTAGTATTCTTAAGTAGACTTCGTTTCTTTAACGACTTATAAGTTCAAAAATTAGATACTTTGTTACCTAATAAGACCTTCCTTATGTTATTACTTAAATTAAGAATCCAAATTTTAATGAACCTTTAATTAACTTATTCCACATCAAACTAGGTTCATTTGACACCTTAATTAAGTACAATTAAACCATTATTAAGTGCCTTAGCCTTATATAGTCCAATAATTGTCTAAAACCAACATTTTCTCCTTCCTAAGTACTTCCTACGACCGTGGAAATAAGCCTTATAAATCCCAAGCAATTTGTTTCTAAAACTTGACTTCTTCACTTCCATTCGATACACCTTCACCAAAGTCCATCAATTTCACTTCAATTATACCTTATTCATGCTTCAGTACCTCATCAAATTCGTGTCAAAACTAATTAAAAAATAATTCATAAGGTAGCTCACAATCCATGATCTTTCATGCATAAAAATCTAAAACTAAAGCTATCAACAACTGTTATGATCCAGATCTCAATTCAATACATGTTCTATCCATTTCAATCATCACATAATTCGTATCACAACATGCTATCAAGTTTAGTATTCCCTGACCTTCTTAACTTCAATTAACAACTCCAAAGAAGCAAGCCAACTAGTCTTCCAAGCAACCATACATAGTTCTTAGACCAAGGTGCAAATTTCAACACCAACAAAACAATAACACAAAAATGGCAAGATCCTGATGCAGTAACTTACAAAGATTTCAAGTGAAGATGATCCAAAATCAAGCAATATTCTAGAAGTTGAGAGGGGGTAAGAGTTTTGGTAGTGAAAAAGCAAGGAGAAGGAAGAGTTACAGTAGAAACTACCCAATGCATAAGGTCATGCCATGTGTAAGATGACTCATCTTGCTTTAAGGACACAAGCCACATGTCCTCTCCCTAACTAGAACACGTGTTCTTCTATAAGGCTACCAATTGTCACAATTTAATTAGGCCACTTGTCACTCAACCAATGTTGCTAAATGTCAATGCATCAACTATGTCAAATATCACTACCTTATAGGCTTAGTCATTTCAATTTTCATGTACCAACTTATCTTGCCACTTGACAATTTTCCTAATCCAAATGTACATTTTAATAGCTCAATTCTCTAATGATATCAATTAATTCCAAGTTACTAAGTATGATTCATTAAACTAAAATTCAAGTCACATGCAATTCTTAATCATATCATTTAAAAATTCATAATGTCTATATCTCATTCTAAAAGCTATCTTCGGGACATCAACTTCCTTTACTCTTAACTAGTAATATCCTAATTTTAGATAAATCTTAGAGAAAACTCCTCCACCTTTAGCTGATCAAAAAGGTCATCTATTCTAGGCAGTGGATATTTATTTTTCATAGTCACTTTATTCAGTTGTTTATAATCCACATATATCCTAAGAGATCCATCTTTCTTTTTAACAAAAAACATAGGTGCACCTTCGGGAGATAATTTTCAAGAATTTCTTGCAGCTAGATTTTTCAATTCCTTAAGTTTTTTTGGGTGCCTTCTGATATGGTGCAATGGATATTGGGGTTATACTAGGTATCACATCAATAAAAAATTGAATTTCTCTTTCTGGTGGTAACCTTGCCAACTCCTTAGGAAATACATCCTGGAACTCACATATAGTAGGTAGATCTTGAATTTAGGATCATCCTTTTTAGCTTCAAGAACACAAGCTAACTAGGCTATACAATCCTTTCTAATAAGCCTTTTTGCTACGATAACTTATATAACATTGAAGAGAAAATTTGACCTTTCTTCAATAACTATGATCTCATTAATATAACCTGTTCCAAGAGTGATTCTTTTAAGATGACAATCTACCACTGCATGATGTCTATATAGCCAGTCCATACCAAGAATCACATTAAATTCGCAGAAAGGTAGCTCAATCAAATCACCAGGAAATTCATAACCTTGTATTCTTAACATACAATTCTTGTAAATTTTATTTACCACCACTATAACCCCAAGGATTTGTAACTAGAATTTATGTTCAAGATTTTCAATAACTCTATATTTTCAAGCAATGGCATGCATATATATGAATGTATAGATCTTAGGTTTATCAATGCATGAATACAAATTTCAAAGATAGTAAAAGTACCCGTAATTATATATGGGACATCCTGGTTATCATAGGCCCGCATAGCATATGAACGAGTTAGAGTACAAGTATTAGATTCATCAATTGTCTCTGATGTGACCCTCTACCCACTAACACTAGAACTAGTTCCTGTGCTTCTATCTTTGCCCCTCAGAGTTGTAGGAACTAGTCTCTCTGCTTGATTAATTGTTTGATACTGTTTACTAAGGCAATGTCTCTCAAAATGCTCTATAGATCCACATCGTAGGCATGCCCCATCACCTTCCAATATTGTCCACCGTGTTTCTTCCCACAATGATCACATGGGATAACTACCCCACGTACTTGTTGGATCGGAAAAAGAAAAAAAGCTTTATTTGGAAAAACGGTAGATTTCAAAACTTTTAAGAAATCATTACTTGCAGCGGAAGCAACAAATCCAAATCAACATGC
>JANTPM010000009.1:22666895-22680080 GCA_025434745.1 Erythroxylum divaricatum
GTCATATATCATGGACTTCATTAATTTGTTTATAGATCAATATCAATTCATAAATAATGAACACCAAATTAATGAAAAATGCCTTTCTTTATTTATTTATAAAGTATGTACACAACTTTGTACAAAACGCACTAAAGGCGATTGCCTTTAGGGCACTACTCTAACACAACAAAGGTACGCTCTTCTTAAGGATCATAAAATTATTCCTAATAGATTTTTAGATTCTCAAGCACTTATTGAATTAGGAATATTTGATCGAGTCCATGGGTTATTGCGAAATATAGGCTAAGAACAATTTTTTGAATTTAGGAAAAATTCATATGCGGAATTGACATTAGAGTTTCTGACACTTTAGAATTAGTTCTTGAAACTAATAATAGGGACACTGTGTTAATTCTTAATTTCGATTAATGAACGCATATTATGAGATCACTTGATAAGTACTTAATGTTATTTTTGGCCTTCCAAATACCGAATTTCATGAATTTCCTGACACTTTTGTGGCTAGCAACTTTTGGTCACAATTGACCAATTCTAAGAAAGTGTTTTCCCTCAGTTGGTCTAAATCATCTGCTATAATGGACCTACCCTTGGCTATCTCCATCAGTTTTTCACTTTTACACTATTCAGTAAAGGAGATAACAATGGGGCAGTTTCTAAAACTGAATTATTTATTTTATGGTGTATGATACATGTCAGGCCCTTTAATGTCGGTAGTTGGATAAGTCCACATTTACTTGAAGTGGCTCAATCTAGTGCTGGTAAAATAGTAGTCGAGGCATTTGTAACCCAAATTACATAACATACTTGGCTTGCTAACTGAGAGAACACACATACCGATGTAGCTAGTTTCGAGCAACTCGACTCTCGACTTAAAATATTTGGTGTCGATGAAGGTTATTAGGCGACAAGGTGATCACTATGCTCTTATCCATTATGACATGGGGGAAGCTTCGAGCAGCAAGCAAACTCAAGCTGTAGAAATGGAAGCTTAAGAAGAAGATGATGTTCCACCTCCCCAACATATGCATCAGACATCTTCATATAGTTCTGTGGAGTATCAATTACTAATAAATCAATTGATAGCATTTGAACGACGAACAAATGACAGGCTCCATAACATTGAAGCTAGTGTGGCAGAGATCTGAATCTTTATGGCCAATTTGAATGCTCACTTCGGGCAACCTCCACCTCATTTTAGTATCGTGTTTCTAACCTTTCCCTTTTTATTGCTTGTTGCTTTGATTTATTTGTGTTTTCAACTTTTTCCTTGCTTTTATTCTTTTGCCTCTTAGATCACCCTTTCATTTTCTTATCACATTGAGGGCAAAGTGATGTTCAATTGTTGAGTGAGTAATAGTTTAGAATAGAAGGAAAAAATGATTATTTGTGTCTTGTGTGTTTGTTTTTCCATTTAGTAGCTAGAGATGCATGATTATTAAATGAAACTTAATCTGGATTAGAAATGAATAATAAGAGTGAATGAGTATGCTTGCATTCGTAGACTAATTAACTTAGATTTCAGTTGACTAAGATTTCAGTTAAAAGGGCATTGGCCTATTGTGATGTATGAATATCACCTTTCATTTGCTAAGATTTTGAATGAGTATAATTGGGTTTACGAAAAAGGTGTGGGGATTCATAACGTATAATTCACTATTGTATTAGCGATGGGTATGGTTATGGAGATTTTCACTTCTCCTTTATGTTTCTCTTCTCTTGATTTCCTTGTTTTAGAATCATAAATACAAAAAATGACAAATATAGTAAAAAATAAGCAAAAATTAAAAAAGAGAGAAAAAGAAAAAAAGAAAAGAAAAAGGAAGGAAGAGAAGATAACCAGAAAATGAAAAGAAGATGAGAGAAAAGAAAAAAAATGGAAAGTGTTAATTTTGTTATCTGAGAGGAAAGAATTGAGTGCTTAATGGTCATTCCTATGTACATGTTTAAATGCTTAATTTGTGTTGTGGTTTTAAACTACAATTTTCCTTTTTCTTACCCTTAGTTAGGCACCATTACAACCTAAATAAAAACCTTCGGATTAATGCTTGTGTTTGTTATGAGTGGTGGAGGCTAGATTGGTAAGCATGCTCATGGTAGATGCCTTACATGAAATGAACGATGAGTAAACATATATCCTACCTTTAAATGCTTGAGAGGATAAGAGTTGAGTAAGTATCTATCACACTTGTTTGATGGTTCTTTTAATTGAAGTGATTGTTGATTTTGTCTAAATATGGAAACAATAACTAGTTCATAGGACTTTCAAATTCTTAGGTTGTGTTTATTGAAATGATCGTTGATATATTTTACTATTAATTAGGAAAATTGTTGTCTATTGTCTAGTATTGTTTGTTTTGCTTGAGTAAAATAGAGGGAAATGTTAGGAAGATTGTTTTTTACATTATTTATTTCCATATTCTAGTATTGTTTGTTTTGTTTGAGTAAAAGTGGAAAAATATTGTATTGAATTTAGTTTGATTGTAGTCCAATTCATATGGTGAAATTGGTCGTGATTTGAATAATTATGAATTGAGTGAAATCAGGTCAAAGTTGTATGAATATTAATTAGTGTAATTTGTAAATATAGTGGATTAATTTCAGAATACGGAGTTAAGTTAAACCATATCAAAACCTACTTGCACGGTCGTGTAATTCCCGACGTTAATTCATACACGGCCGTGTAAGTTAACTTGCACCACCGTAACTAATGACATTTAACCTTTAAAATCCCAAAATTACAATCCCATAATTACAATCTTTGTTTTCTTAACATTTTTACAGTAAATGAATTACATTGTAGTAACATATAAGAACATCTTGTTTTCTTAACATTTTGCAGTAAATGTAAGAACATGTTGTTTTCTTAAGATTTTGCAGTAAATGAATTATATTTTGCAATAAATGAATGAACTTCAGTCTCCTAACATCAAGATTCAGGTTTGAGCTAACTTTGCATCAGACTCCTCTTTTACAAAAACAAAACTTTTCACCCTGAAGAGAACAACCATAGTTCTCGTAGGAAATACCAACTCCTAAATTGTTTGCTTCTTCCAAAATTTCAAAACCAAATGCTTGTTATGCCTATCAATCAAATGCATTTTAATTAATTAATACAATTATAAACATGAAATGCAATTATTAATAAAAATTGAAATTAAGATAAAAAATTTCTTCAAATTACCATAAGTAAATCAGTCATACGCATTGAAGGTGGGATAATAACAATAATACTTTGTTTACTTTTTTCTGCATTAATGACCTAACATGATAAATCATTAGGAGATTAATAACAAATTACAGATAAAAAGTATTACAAATAATGCCTAAGAATTTGTTCTAAAATGATGACGAGTGTAAAGCATAGTTGTGCTATCTATACAAACACCAATTGGCTACATTTCGTATATGTCATAACCAAGTGGTCCATAAATACAAAATTGAAATCACTAAATGATTATGCCCAAAAGAAAATATTAGAAATAGAACCTAAGAATGTGGACTACAGTCTCCATGATTGTAAACCATACTTGTAAAATCCATTGAAATAGAAAGTGGGTGCATTTGTTATTTGTCATAACAAAAAAAGGAAATTTTGTTCAAAACAAGTAAAACAACTCACACGACATAGAAATTACTGAAAGTTAACCTAATCTTGATGTATTATAGGATGTTGTATGCTGGAGATAATACGAGTATGTTGGGAATTTTCTTCAAAATCTTAAATAGAGTAGTTAAACCAAAATATACTTAAAATTATCATAATATAAATTATATAAATTAAAGGTTTGAAAATATAAAATCAACAAAAGTATAACCTGCGTATTGAAAGGGGGATGGATGCCGAATCTACCATATTTGTTGAAGTCTTGCATTTTTTTACATTCCTTCTTTTCCTTGAGCTTTTCTCTAATCCACCCTTAAATCTCTTACTTGATGTAGGTTTTGTCTTTGACCGTGCGTCGTAACGCTAATCAAAATTAAAATAACTAGACTATTACTATAGCGGTGGCAAGTCTAGGTCGATCCCACAGAAAGTGTGTGTAAAGTTTAAGAAATGAAATTAATCAGTGTTTACACTTAATGAGGGGTTTTGGCTTTTTCAAAGAAAAGAAAAGAAAATAAAACTATTTAATAAAAACAAAATAAAGAAAACATGCAAGAAATGATAAATGTGGGGAATTTGGTAGGGACCCGGTTCTTCGGTTCAATCTCGGCCTACACCCTGACTAAGCATATTTTATTAATTTGTTGTTCTTTAACCTCTCCTAGAAATTATTAATCGTGGATTAAAATTAACCCGAGTTTTCCCTTAGGTTTTGTTTAATCAAGATACGATCGTTGATTAAACCTAACCACCTAACAACCTAGGATACGATCTCTAGATTTAATTAGGCAGTAGCAGTACGAATTAGGAAAACCGATTAATCAAGGCAACAACCACATACGCTCGGGTCATTTAACTTAGGTCATGTTATCCCTAATGATTAAGAATCATTAGTCGCTACACATGAATTTCAACATAACAATTACAGATTAAATTAAAATTCTAGCAATGGGTTCGCAATTAGCAATTCAATGAACGCATTAAAATTATCAAATCACAATATCCAATGGGTTCATACATAAATAACCGAATAATAGCGCAAATCCGATTATTCATACACAATACCCAAATCAGTTAAAATTGGACAACACAATCAATTTCTAATGAGAGAAAGAAATAACAAAATAATTAAAATAATACTTAACCCGGGTCGTCGGCGTCAACTTTACCTCTAAACTGGTATCGGGATGTTCAGCTCTTCATAGGTCTTTTCCAATAAATTGCTTCAAACCCCCTTTTTTATGTCCCACCGAAAATCCATAAATTAAATGCTCACCACTTACTATAGTGTTCCTCTTCTGTGTGTTTTGTTGCTTGTGTATTTGTTACTGTAGCGCTACTGTGCTTATGATTAGACAATTAAGATGCAACCTCTTAAATCCTTATGCCTCCACTTTGCTGCTTCTCTGCCCGAATACGCAAGCCGCCTCACCAAGCTCACTGCGCCTGCGCCTGGACGCAGCTCCAAGCCCGCAGCCACGCCGCTGCTCTCCCTGGGTCACGCCCCTGTTGCCGTTCAAGCGCCGCACTCTATATGTTCTTCTCTGCTCCTGTTGCTTTGACAAGACAAATAAAACTCGTTAAAAACCCCCTCCTTGTGCTGTTTTAAAACGCACAGCTCCTCCTTAAACGTTGCGTATGCTGCGTTTATTAAACGCAGCATATGCTGCGTGAAACGCAGCGCAGCAGCCAAAATCTTTCTTCTTTTTTTTTTTTTTTTAGCAATTAACTTAGTGAACAATTATACTCTAATTTTGTTTTAGAAAATTTTGTCTTTTTGATCTCTAAGATATATCAACAAATCCAACCTAGCAGTCAACATAAATTGAACACAAATTGAGTATTTTATCATAAAAATAGGATTGAAATCACATGTAAATGCATAAGAAAATATAGGATACTTCAATCCTATCAGTCTTTATTTTGACACCTCTAATGTTATTCTTTTAACCAAAATTAATGTCAAGTTGATTGATCAGATTCATTTTAGTATTTGACCGTTAGGTCAACTCTTCATCTTGTGATATTAGGTTCTCTTCATCAACTATTTCTTCACCCTACAATATCTCATCAACCATCTTCAACATATTTAGAAGCTGATCTTTCACAAATTTACAAGTATCTCTCTTCTCTGTTGCTCTTATAACCAATCAGATGCTTAATGCACACAATTCTTTATACCTTATACTTGACAACATTTTAGGATCCATTTCACTTTCATTGATAAAGGAGTTTTTACTATCAATATGCCATGATTTTGCTTTCCGTGTCCATCTTTCCAAAATATACTTACTATGTATTCTCAAAATAATTTTCAAGTTAAAAATCTTCAAAACATGAGAACATAAAATGCCAGCAAACTTAAACTTCTGAAAACTACAATGGACTTCATCATTTGATGAATCATAATGACCATATTAGAGTAACTCTTCCCTACAAGAGTGATCTCATATTTTGTAACTGTACCATCTTCACCACGAAGACAAAAACTAGAATCATAAGAATGATTCCATTGATTTTGAAAACATTTAAACACTTATAGCGTGTAGATAATAGCTACATGATTTAAAATTTAAACAGGTGCTGACACTGTTGGACTACTTACATTACTTTTAAAATAAACTTTTAATTCATCAAATCAACGATCATCAATAAGCCTCTAACAGTGACTAAAAAATTGTAAAAAGTCATGTTGATAACTCACGTGCCTTTTTACAATGCTATTTATGCTCTCACTTCATTGGGTAATGGTCATGTCTGCACAAAACATTTGGCGTCCATAAACCAAAGCCCAATTTTCCTTTATATGAATCATATGTTTCAATCAATCATTATCTTGAAGTTTATATTTTTGCAGCATCTTATTCCATACATTGAAAAAATATTCTTCTTCTTCAAAGTCATATATGCATAAGATGAAATCCCATGAAAAATCTTTAATATAAGAAAAAACACCACTAAAATAGATTGTAGCATTTTGATAAATGTGCTAGATACAAAGCTGATGATGAGTTTTAGGCCATCTTGAAGCTAATGCCTCTGCCATCGTCACATCCTGATCAGTCAGAATAGTTTTAGGCTTTTTCTTAAACACGACTCTAACAAATGTGTCAAACAACCACTCGAATGTAAGAGCAATCTCATCATATAGGAGAGCAACACCAAAAACTACTATTTGCTTATGATGGTTCATACCAACAAACAAAGCAAATTGACGACCCTCAACTTTCTTCTTGTAAGTAGTATCGAAGCAAACAAGATCACCAAAGTCTAAGTAATCATTCCTCGTCTTTGCGTCTGACCAATATATATTAGTTATCAAATCATCTTCATCCACTTGAATGACATAAAAGAAATTAGGATCTTCAAGCTACATTTTATACAAATATTTTAACACGCCACCTGTATCTCTCTTTTTCTATCTCTTGTTCTTTTAGATCTTAAATAATTCTTTTAATCCTACAAAATAAAATCAACATTATTTCTCCCACCTGTTTGTCTCACATAAGATCATGGGATGCTTTTGGTGGAATTCCCACATCATTAGCCATTTCAATTTGCATTGTCGCAACTGAAGATATCTTTCTGTGACTTCTATGCAAATATGTTTTGTTAGGCCTTGAAAGGTAGTGATTGTGATCCGCGAAAAATTGAATCACTTGAAAATTTCTAGTTTTCACACTATTAACTTTCATTCTTGCCTCACAACCAAATCTTGTTTATGAACGTGGAGCTCTTACATACAAATCTCTTTTATCAGGCATCCTTTTACCTTCAACACTACAACAAAATAGCTTGCAAATCAATTTACCAAATTTATCTTTGTGAATTTTGCTTTTTCTTATTCCAAAGCTGACAAGTTTGACATAAATTAAATAAAATTGATAAGCTTCTTCCGTCTCAAACTCCATGCCAAATTTTGGTACTAACTTTCTTAGATAGATGAGTAGACTTTGTTCAAATTCTCCTCAGAATTTGAATTCACCAAATCAGTTGAATTCATATTACGAGTCTCATTGGCAACCAAATCAGTTGAATTTATATTACTACTCTCATTGACAATGTCAATATCATTCTTATGCTTCCCCTTCTCAATCTCATAATCTAATCAACGGTATGGAGTATATCTACTTTCCATTTCTACACCTGTCAAATTTATAGATGAAGCACCTTTATTGTTTTATTTTTAGATAAAATTATTAACACAACGAAAAAGGAGTATTCAAAAAATACTGGGAGGTATTTTAATTTGCCTTGCATACCTTATTTAAATCCTTTAATAGAAAAAGTGATTGGATAATTAAGGGTTTCACGGTAAAATCTTCCCATAAAATGAATAATATGCTTTAGAAAGTCTTAACCAGAAGTCAATATTAAGCAACTCAATCGTTACAATTACATTAATTATTACTTACATATATGTATAAACAAAAACTATAAACATAAACAAAAATGTTAGAAACAAATGACTTCATTGCATCAAAACAATCGAAATAGCTTCAAAACTTACTTTAAGGAAAACATAAAAAAACAAATTCAGTTTAAGAACCACTAGAGGCAACCAGTGAAGTATCTTATATCTCTCCACATTAAATTTAATAATAAAAATAAATTAACAAAATTATGTATTATCAGCAACAGATTTATATTATAAAGAATTCAAAAGAGCTAGACATTGCATTCACAAAAAGTTGGGTCTGCTGAGCCATTTCTCAAAAATCGCTTAGAGATAGAGATACAAAGAGAGGGAATGGTAATAAAAAACAAGTAAGCTCAATAATTGCTTAAAGATAGCGATATAGAGAAGGAATGATAATAAAAACAAATAAGAAAATCTACGAATGAAAAAACAAACGAAACTTACGTGAGAAATACTTGAAATTCGTCAAAATATTATCTTTCGTCCCCCGATGTGATCTTCTACTTCTTTACCAACAAAGTTAATTTTCTTTGTGAGAAGTAAAAAAAAGCTTTCAAATATATGAAAATTGGATAACAAACAAGCACAGAAAGAAACAAGTTAAATGACGAGAAATCCTAGTCAAAGATCGCTTTGGAAATGATACACAATTATCGTTTACAATCGTCATCATTATGGTACTCTTATTTGTAATGAATATATTAACATTTTACTTTTGTAAATTGTATATTTTCATTTTAATTCATTAATGCACAAATAAATAAATATTAAAAAAATTTGTCGCTAATATCCACTCTTTTTTACATTTATTTCTTAATTTCAATTATTATATTTTATGTTAACATTATATTAGTAGTATAATTGTATTAATTATTTCAAAATATTAGTGGTTGTTAGTACATATTGATTAAAAACTCATGGTTAGTACATATTAATTGAAAACTCACGGCTGTGAGTTGTCCTACACGGTCGTGCCTTCTATAAATTTAGTCTCCAAATGACAAAGGAATGCCGTGAGTTATCCTACACAGTCGTGCCTTCTGTAAATTTAGTCTCCAAATGACAAAGGACATCATTCCTGCTCCATTTTTGTCCCAAATTCTGTGATAAATTTACAGAAGAAAATCATTGTAAATGTCGTATAATTTGATGCGGTTGAGATTAGGAGAACTGGGTTGGGTTTTAGAAGGTGTAGGAAGGGAGTGAAGAGACTCGTAGTGAGACGGCGAGAGGGCAACTTTTGTAGTGTTACAAAGCAAATTACAAAGACATCGGCATTGCCAATGCTTCATCGTCATTCATGCTCCATCCTTCTCCCTAATTCTATGATAAATTTATAGAAGGAAATCACCCGAAAACGTTGCATAATTTGATGTGGTTGAGGATATGAGTTGGGTCTTACAAGGGTAGGAAGATGGCGAAGAGAAAAGAGTGCGACTTATGTAGTCATACGAAGAAGATGACAGAGGACATCGGTTGGGTCGATTTGGCCCCTAAACCACGAATTTTAGGAAGAGAAATAGAGTGTTTAAAATTTAAGAAAAATAATAACATTTTTTAATTAGACAAAATAAGATAAAGTTATATTAAACAGAAGATCTAGACTTTTATTCCAGCTAGTATGAATCCCACCATTAATAATATTACATGGATAGTTACGAGGGATTTGAGTGGCCAAGCATGTGTGAGCTTTTCTAGGCCAAACATGTGTGAGCTTTTCTACATTTCTTTTTTCCTTTTTCATGTGTATCAAAACCAACTGGGCATCATTTAAAAAAAAAAAACCAAATGGCCATCGCTTTCAAATTCCAGTGTCTCCGTAGATGGTTTTTTTTTTTTTTTTAATTTATAAAGAGTGGCCATGCATGTGTAAGTCACGCCAAGCGCTAACAATAACAAAAGGGAAGGACATATTATAAACCCATCAGCGATCACGTCTATATTATATCATGCAAGTATCGAGGAATTTAATGCAAATCATAGAATTCTGATATGTAGTGGGGAGCTGGCTGTGAATGAGAATCGCGCAGCTACCAGCTAGCTAGCATGGAAGCGGACTTTCATTACTAGAACATGGCATGTTTTGTCATTTTTCATTAGCCACTTTTACACTTCAAACCAACTGTGTTTACTGTAAAACAAATTTTTTATAATTACTAAATGTCACGACATTTTATCAATACTTGAAAGTTTGAATGTATAACATGGGAAATCTCATAACCCATGTCCACTTCACGTATTAGTGGTACCCTACTTCAATCTTTATATTAATAAAAGCGGATTAATTAAATTATAGTTGGAAGATTGCATAATTGTAGAGGATACAAGAATAATTAAGTATAACACAACATATAATTATTAGAATAACAATTTAACTACAATTGCAATACTAATTGCAACTGTAATTTAAAAGTCAACATTGTGAAGTTTAAACTATTATTGAAAATTTTTGAAGGGGTATAGTTTTGCAATCATTTCTAGCACAATCAAAAATAAAAAAATTAAACACACAAATGTAAATCAACATGGAAGTTTATTAATACAGTTTGGTACACTTTGCCTAATCTACAGGGCCCTTACCTAGCTTAATACTTTCTGTAATATTCCATTATCTCATATTAAGGGCTAGAACTCAAGATAGAGTTCATGAGAGATTATTGTGAAGTTAGAAAGTGCATTTCATACTCATACATAATATAGCATATATACACATGTAAATATAGATTTTTGCACATTAAAGTGATTGTATATGCATTTATTGACATTTTCGGGTATAATTGATTTGTATGTGATTATATTGAGAATTGGGGCTTTTATGTATTGGAAATTGATTTGAAGATTATACTTACTGATTTAGAATTTTTTGTGAATTTTAGGAAAATTTTGAAATTATGAGTATTTTTAAACTAGAAAAAATGTCAAGTGGTAAGTCAATTGATGAATGGCAGTAGAAATAAAAGCCAGCTGATAGTGAAGAATTTTATAGATGACTTTGAGATTTATTGACAAATGTTATTGAAAATTGAGATGATTGGACTAGCTACATAGGAGAACCTAGTTTAAGTTCATAAAAATTGGATAAGTGACAAGTGTCACTTGCCAAACTTAGCCTTTATTCCTACAAATATACTAGAAAGATCAAATTAATTGTTTGATCTTACTTTCTTCTTGCTCGTGACTTTCTTCATCTTCTGTAAGTTTCTTTACTCCCATAAATTTTCTCACCCTCACAAATCAAGCCTTGCTCTAATTTTTCACTTGCTATTTATTTTTGTTATATTTTTCACTGTCACTAAAATACCTAACCTTACAACCTTCAATTTTTGATGATCGTGTTATATTGGAAAGAAAGAGTTCACGTGATTTTGAAGAGCTTGTAGTTCTAAACAAGTAAGTATCATATGGTTCTCCATGATATGTAAGATGAAACATGCATCATGTTGGTTTATAATATGAGGATATATATTTGCTGACACGTGAGTGAGGATTTTAGGTATGCTCCATGTCTTGTTTTTGCATATTTGATGATCAATATTTCATAAGATGTTGTTAAAGTAATTTTTTTTGAGTTAGAAAAATCATTCAAAACGTGTATAAAAAAGTGCAGAAAAAATTTATGAAAGGTGATATGCATATGCTCTGTTTTCACTGTATTTGCGTGAATCTTGCTGGATATTTTAGGAATGAACTAAAAAGAGTTTAGAGTTAAGAAAAAAAAGTGGAAGGTGATGTCGTGATATGGGGAAAAAGTTAAAATGAGAAGTTAGAGAGGAACTGAAGGTGTTGAGGAAGATGAAAAATCTAGAAAATGTGAGGAATGCGTGTTGAATATGCGTAAATGAATAATTCGGTTTTTGTTGTTGTGATTAATCATAGATTTTGATTTGTTTGTGAATGATTTGAGCTGAATGGAAGTCTAAATAAGGAGAAAATAATAGACATAAGTTAGAAATGTTGGATTTAGCAAAAGAGAGGAAGCAGAGAGGAGAATCTACAGTTCTGTATGAACCTGTAGAACATTGTCTGTCACGATTTTGCAGAAGCACGATCATGACAGAGAGGAGAAATTAGGACTTATGCACGATTATGAAAATAAAGAGTTATTCAAAAAAGCACGATCGTGACAAAGAGGAAGCATCTCGCAGTGCACGATCGTGACAATAAGAGTGCAGAGAGATGTGATAGTTTTGAACATCCTTCATTTCTTTAGCCATAACCTCTTCTTCGAACCTCCGATTAACTTGAAATTTGAACCACAAACTGCTCACACATTGTTTTCCCATCCACCAAAATTCATGGCCATATGAATTCATTAGAAAAGGATTGATTGAAGAGTTTGGGACAAAAATGATGAAGTGTGCTAGAATGTTGTTAAATGGAGTGTTTTCACTGAACACACATCGATATTTTAGCCATATATTGATCTTTAGATATCCAAAGAGATATATGGCCACAAATGTTCTGAAAGAATCGAATTTTAATTATGTTTATAAGAGTTTCAAAATCTAGCTTGAATTTGAGTTCAGAGTACTGTTACAGATTGAGTACAATTCAAAATATTTTATGTATAGTTTGCAGAATACTGAACCACATTTTGAGAATTGGTGGCATTAGAAACTTAATACATATGAGAACATCTATTTAAAAGAAGGTGTTGCCTAAATACTTCATTTTTTTTCCTCAAAATGATTATGCAAAATTAACTCGAAAGTCTATTTTTAGAAAAAGCTGGAATGATCAATTGAGTTATGAACTTAGATTCAATTTTTTTATTGAGGTATAAACCTAAGTTAAAATTATACTTATGTGAGTTTTGATATATGAATGATCAAGTGACGAGAATAAGGGAAATATGCTCAGGATTGTCATTAAGCATGCATAGTACATGATTCATATACACATATCTGCATAATTGAGTACTTATAAAATTGTGCAAATTTGTGATATGTGTAAATGTACATTTCATGATATAGAAGAGCGATTTGAGCTACCACATCTAGACGTTGTCGGTGTAGGAAAATCCCGGTGTGAGCATCACATGCCCACGGTGCGGAAAACAAAATTTTTTTATTCCCGAAAGTCAGGATCCATGTGACTATATAACAAACTCAAACCATAACGACCAAAGGAGACCGTCTCTAACGGTATCCACGCAGAG